>OX376305.1:24051530-24057431 GCA_947369205.1 Cantharis rufa
GTATACGCCGCGTCGCCGAAAAGCCGACGTGTGCGGTGAGCAGCTGAATCTCCCCATTCGAACTTTCGGATTTTTCGGGTTTACCCCTGAACGGTTTCACGTACTCTTGAACTCTCTCTTCAAAGTTCTTTTCAACTTTCCCTCACGGTACTTGTTCGCTATCGGACTCGTGGTTATATTTAGCCTTAGATGGAGTTTACCACCCACTTAGGGCTGCACTTTCAAGCAACCCGACTCTGAGGATGGACCCTCCCCGAGCGCGCGACGGCCTATACGGGCCTGGCACCCTCTATGGGTGTTGCCCCGTTCAAGAAGGACTTGGGCGCGCCTCGACACTCGAGGATAATCGGGTCATCCTTAACGCCACATTTCCCTGCGACCTGTCGGTCGCGGGATTCGGCGCTGGGCTTTTCCCTCTTCGCTCGCCGCTACTAAGGGAATCCTTGTTAGTTTCTTTTCCTCCGCTTATTAATATGCTTAAATTTAGCGGGTAGTCTCGCCTGCTCCGAGGTCGTGGTGTGTAATATATATTGCGCGGGACTTGCCTAGTTTGTGACCAGACGTACCGTAACGGTCTCGCAGTCGCGCGTCGAATTTTCGACAATGCTTTAAGGTAAGGCCGAACCGAAAGGGCGCTCGTGTTCATACGTGTCGAAAACCGTTTGTACGACGAAAACGTCTAGAGGCATTATGTATTTACACGATAATAATTGTTCTGAGACACGTTTTCGTCCGGTTTCGACGAGCGCCGAGCGCGCTGCATACTTCGGTCCGTCGCGGCCCGACGTCGACTTTTTATCCGCGCGCCGCGCTAAGCGACGCGACGGAGCGAGCGTACGGAAACGTCCAAGGCTGTGCACCGCTGGCGGGACGCCTGTTGAGCGTCCTCGCATTATTCAAAGGGACGCGGGCCCTTGGCCGCGACGTCGAAACGTCGCGACGAAGTTCGGTCCGCGAACCCTCACATTCTCTCCTACGAGAAGGGCGGAAAGGTCTCGTCTAGCGAGACGACATGTCCGTGATTCCGCTTCCCAGAGTAGTAGTTAATTTTTACACGACCCTCGGCCAGACGTGGTCCGGAAACAATAATCCAGGACCGCAATGTGCGTTCAAAGTGTCGATGTTCATGTGTCCTGCAGTTCACACGACGACGCGCAAATAGCTGCGTTCTTCATCGACCCACGAGCCGAGTGATCCACCGTTCAGGGTAATCTTTTATCATATTATAAAAGCTCGGGCGTTTTTTTTAAAAAAAAAAAAAACGTCACCAAAGCGTTTTTTAAATGGTCTAACGTTATCAAAGGGGCGCGTCCCCGGAGGAGGTCTCTGTCGAGACTCGGCCTCGCGAGGAGCGTCCATGGTACGCAAGGCGCCGCCCGCTAAGGCGACGCGCAAACGAATAAAAAAACGACGTAAAAACGTCGCACGCCGAACCGCCAAAACTTGCAACAAAGTTAGGGAAGCAGGGCGCGCATATTTCGGCGTCGTTCGAAGCTCGTCCCGTCTCGCTTACGGGCTTTATCGGCACCCGGAGATTATGGGACAATTTGGTTACGACGAACGACAGCCTCGAAGGACGGAAGTTTTGTAACGGCGCGTATGTTTTGCCGCGAACGCTAACTCACAACCGTCACGACGAACATCTGAATTTATATATATAGCGCGGGCGTAACGACGGATCGACTGGCTTTTTCGGCTCTCGTCTGATTCCGCCTGGACATTGAAAACCCCTTCGACGTGCGCTCCGCGGAGCGTCGAAACCGTCGGTCGTCCAAGCGACGGGGTGCCCATGCGCGTCGTCCCGACGAAACGGGCCTTTTCGGGCGCACGATTTCGCACGTTTGTGGGACCGCGACGTTTAGTATCCGAACGCCGAACCGAAACGATCGGGGTCGCTCCGACCGACGTCGACGTGCCCGCGAGACGGACGCACCAGCACGGTGGCCGCTCGCGAGACTCGTACGACGACGCCATTTGGTGCGGAAACGAGCTCTCTGCGATCTATCGGGAACGGGTCCTAAGATTACGTCGACGAATCGTAATAGAATTTTTGAAAAAAAAAAAACGAGTCGACCGGATCGGCGACTCGAGGGTCTTCGATATCCTTCTCCGTCCGGCGCTAACCGAAACGTAGGGATATCGGAGGACTCGCGACGAGTCGCCCCTCAAACGCGTAAGCCTGCTCTTACCGTTTTCATTATTTATTTCGAAAAGTCGAACAAGCGCGCGAACTCCAGTGTCTCGATATATTATTTCATAACGTACAACTCCTAAGAGAACGCGCGGCATGGCCGCTTTCGTTTATTATGCGAGAACGCGCGACGAGCCTGCACTCGCGCGTCGTTCCGCCTCTTTTTGGCGTGGCAACATCGACACGCGCCACAACTCGAGGGTCCTGACGGACTCGCGACGAGATGTGCGCGGACTCGTGTCACTTCACGCTAAGCGTTTATTTGCTACTGTCCATCTTAGAGATCTCCCCCGATCTCTTTTTGGGGCGTGGCAACATCGACACGCGCCACAACTCGAGGGTCTCGCTATCCTTCTCCGCCCGGCGTCAACCGAAACGTAGGGATACCTGACGGACTCGCGACGAGATGTGCGCGGACTCGTGTCACTTCACGCTAAGCGTTTATTTGCTACTGTCCCATCTTTCTCTCTCTGATCTCATGTCGAACTCGTTTTTTGTAATTTTCGTAAAAAAAAATTACTTTTTGCGCCGCTAGGCGACTTTCATTTTACAAAACGTTTTCTTTTGTTTACGTTATCCGCGACCGTACGACACAAATCGTCGGCGGGAAACGAAACGAAACACGTTAATGATCCTTCCGCAGGTTCACCTACGGAAACCTTGTTACGACTTTTACTTCCTCTAAATGATCAAGTTTGGTCATCTTTTCGGTAACACCGACAACGCCTAAAAGGCGTCAACGCGTACCGATCCGAAGACCTCACTAAATCATTCAATCGGTAGTAGCGACGGGCGGTGTGTACAAAGGGCAGGGACGTAATCAACGCGAACTTATGATCCGCGCTTACTGGGAATTCCTCGTTTATGGGGAACAATTGCAAGCCCCAATCCCTAGCACGAAGGAGTTTCAGCGGGTTACCCGGACCTCTCGGCCAAGGAGACACGTTGATTCCTTCAGTGTAGCGCGCGTGCGGCCCAGGACATCTAAGGGCATCACAGACCTGTTATTGCTCAATCTCGTGCGACTAGAAGTCGCCTGTCCCTCTAAGAAGAATTTATATAGCGTCGACAGTAAAAACCGCGCACGACGCGGCGCGAACGCCGGCCGGCGGGCCTTCGAGATGTCGAAATCGCCTATTTAGTAGGCCAGAGTCTCGTTCGTTATCGGAATTAACCAGACAAATCGCTCCACCAACTAAGAACGGCCATGCACCACCACCCACCGAATCAAGAAAGAGCTCTCAATCTGTCAATCCTTCCGGTGTCCGGACCTGGTGAGGTTTCCCGTGTTGAGTCAAATTAAGCCGCAGGCTCCACTCCTGGTGGTGCCCTTCCGTCAATTCCTTTAAGTTTCAGCTTTGCAACCATACTTCCCCCGGAACCCAAAAGCTTTGGTTTCCCGGAAGCTGCCCGCCGAGTCATCGGAGGAACTTCGGCGGATCGCTGGCTGGCATCGTTTATGGTTAGAACTAGGGCGGTATCTGATCGCCTTCGAACCTCTAACTTTCGTTCTTGATCAATGAAAGCGTTTTTGGCAAATGCTTTCGCTTTAGTCCGTCTTGCGACGATCCAAGAATTTCACCTCTAACGTCGCAATACGAATGCCCCCATCCGTTCCTATTAATCATTACCTCGGAGTTCCGAAAACCAACAAAATAGAACCGAGATCCTATTTTATTATTCCATGCACACAATATCCAGGCAATATTTTAGCCTGCTTTAAGCACTCTAATTTGTTCAAAGTAAACGTGCCGGCCCGCCTCGACACTCAACGAAGAGCACCGCGACGGGTATAAAAGTTGGACCGCCCGAATCGCGCGAACGAAACGAGCTAAGCCCACCGGCATGACGTCCCGCAAAACGCCAATTAAACGCCGCGAGCGGCGAACCGACGGCGCGGGACACAAATTCGACTACGAGCTTTTTAACCGCAACAACTTTAATATACGCTATTGGAGCTGGAATTACCGCGGCTGCTGGCACCAGACTTGCCCTCCAATTGATCCTCGTTAAAGGATTTAAAGTGTACTCATTCCGATTACGGGGCCTCGGATGAGTCCCGTATCGTTATTTTTCGTCACTACCTCCCCGTGCCGGGAGTGGGTAATTTGCGCGCCTGCTGCCTTCCTTGGATGTGGTAGCCGTTTCTCAGGCTCCCTCTCCGGAATCGAACCCTGATTCCCCGTTACCCGTCACAACCATGGTAGGCACATAACCTACCATCGACAGTTGATGAGTCAGACATTTGAAAGATGCGTCGCCGGTATTAAACCGTGCGATCAGCATAGAGTTATTTAGATTCGTCATACTAAACGACGAACGTGCGCCCGAAGACGCCCGCCGCCGATTGGTTTTAGACTAATAAAAGCACCCTTCCCGTTTCCGGTCGGGGTTCTATTTGCACGTATTAGCTCTAGAATTACCACAGTTATCCGAGTAACTTGGTACAATCTAATGAACCATAACTGATTTAATGAGCCTTTCGCGGTTTCACTTTAATTAAGCTTGTACGGAGACATGCATGGCTTAATCTTTGAGACAAGCATATGACTACTGGCAGGATCAACCAGGGAACTGCCAAATTGCCTTTTGCACCGATCGCGCGCGCTAGACGCGGAACGGCGTGCGGGCCAAATTCGGCGCGTTTCCCTTTTCGTACGATATATAATTATTATAAAAATAAATATAAAAGTACGTATCGAGAAGCGCGATCCGAGGGGTTTTCGTGCGACGCGTCGGGACCCGCTTGCGGGCCGCTGTGACGCGCGCCGAGAAACTCTCTCTCTCTTATTTTTATAATAAAGGATCTTTATATGGGCGTGCGTTTCGACGAACGACGGACTCGAAAGTCTCTCGAACGAAGTAAACGACAACGCCCGCTTCTATTATATATTATTATTATTATTAGCGTCTTCGTTGTATAAAATTTCTTTTTTTAAATTTTACCGACGCTTTCGGCGCGCGTGACCAGTAAACGCGTCGGCTTCGTGCCACGCAAGCGACGGCATTCGTCTGAGACGGTGCTCGCTAGGGGACGGGCGCGACGCGCTGGTTTTGCTCTCTCGGCTCGATCGATCACACATTTTCTTATCCACCTTTCTTTCGACTTCTCTTACACGCGTTTCACGCCTTAACGTGAAACGCGTCGAACGCGAGGACGTACCTCCACGAACCGTTTAATTTTTGTGTGTCACCACCTGCCTTTTATATAATATTAAAAATATTATCGATCGATCGGCTTGACGAACGGGCGTCGTTCTGTCGACTAACGAATCTCCTTCCCCCCCGGGTCGTGACGATCTGCAATTATATTAGAGATCGCCCGCCGAGGGCGGAAATTCGATGCTGTCGAACGACGTCGCGCGTTCGAGGAGCTGTGTCCGCGACGCGCAGACGAAGGGTGAATTACGAGCGTGACACACTTGCTCGCACACCTCGATCGCCCGCGCGCCGCTACTGGACGACGCTTATCTAATTAAAAATTCACACACCACGCAGTACACGTGAGGCGTCGCGGCTCTCGACGCGTCGCATTATCATGCGCACGCGACGTAGACGCTCGCGACCCTTATCATTTCGTTTTTATTATTTGTCGTGTTGACGACAGACACATAAAGCACCTTCGAAAGCTGACAATTTTGTATCGAAACCGCCCCGCCTGCAGAATGCACAACGCCCTACATTTTCGTATTATCGGCGCGTATATGCAC
>OX376305.1:24057631-24123604 GCA_947369205.1 Cantharis rufa
ATAACTGATTTAATGAGCCTTTCGCGGTTTCACTTTAATTAAGCTTGTACGGAGACATGCATGGCTTAATCTTTGAGACAAGCATATGACTACTGGCAGGATCAACCAGGGAACTGCCAAATTGCCTTTTGCACCGATCGCGCGCGCTAGACGCGGAACGGCGTGCGGGCCAAATTCGGCGCGTTTCCCTTTTCGTACGATATATAATTATTATAAAAATAAATATAAAAGTACGTATCGAGAAGCGCGATCCGAGGGGTTTTCGTGCGACGCGTCGGGACCCGCTTGCGGGCCGCTGTGACGCGCGCCGAGAAACTCTCTCTCTCTTATTTTTATAATAAAGGATCTTTATATGGGCGTGCGTTTCGACGAACGACGGACTCGAAAGTCTCTCGAACGAAGTAAACGACAACGCCCGCTTCTATTATATATTATTATTATTATTAGCGTCTTCGTTGTATAAAATTTCTTTTTTTAAATTTTACCGACGCTTTCGGCGCGCGTGACCAGTAAACGCGTCGGCTTCGTGCCACGCAAGCGACGGCATTCGTCTGAGACGGTGCTCGCTAGGGGACGGGCGCGACGCGCTGGTTTTGCTCTCTCGGCTCGATCGATCACACATTTTCTTATCCACCTTTCTTTCGACTTCTCTTACACGCGTTTCACGCCTTAACGTGAAACGCGTCGAACGCGAGGACGTACCTCCACGAACCGTTTAATTTTTGTGTGTCACCACCTGCCTTTTATATAATATTAAAAATATTATCGATCGATCGGCTTGACGAACGGGCGTCGTTCTGTCGACTAACGAATCTCCTTCCCCCCCGGGTCGTGACGATCTGCAATTATATTAGAGATCGCCCGCCGAGGGCGGAAATTCGATGCTGTCGAACGACGTCGCGCGTTCGAGGAGCTGTGTCCGCGACGCGCAGACGAAGGGTGAATTACGAGCGTGACACACTTGCTCGCACACCTCGATCGCCCGCGCGCCGCTACTGGACGACGCTTATCTAATTAAAAATTCACACACCACGCAGTACACGTGAGGCGTCGCGGCTCTCGACGCGTCGCATTATCATGCGCACGCGACGTAGACGCTCGCGACCCTTATCATTTCGTTTTTATTATTTGTCGTGTTGACGACAGACACATAAAGCACCTTCGAAAGCTGACAATTTTGTATCGAAACCGCCCCGCCTGCAGAATGCACAACGCCCTACATTTTCGTATTATCGGCGCGTATATGCACACGTATTGCGATGCCTTTTTATTTCAAAAAAGGAACGGTTCTCTAAAAGCGTACTCTCTCCTGGGTCAATATGCTGTACGCGGCGCGTCGACTCTGGCCCGCCTCGTTCGTCTTACATATTGCGTTTAGAGGACACGGCCGTCGATTCGCTAAGGCCGAACGTATGCTTCGGCATCTGACCTGGAACTACGAGAGACTGTAACCTCATCAGCGTCCGCGTTCGATTTGTCGCTTCGAGGCGTTTAAGGCCTTCGACTCTTTCGCTCGGATAGAGGTGAGTAGTAGCAATATTAATTTTACGGATCGACGTCGTTACCGTCCGACGGGCGCCGGCTCGGGCTTTCGCCTCGACAGCGCATATCGAGTCGAATCGATAACGCGACCGATTCCGTTATTTGGCTATTTACAACGCATGTGGGTCCGCGCAACGATGAAGCCGAGTACATTTTTCAATGACCGACAACATCGCGCGCAGGCAGCCCGCGTCGACCTGGTCGTGGCTCAACTCCGAAAAGAAGAGGATTTCGAACGAGATCGTCCTCCCGACCGCGCGCAAACGCGATCGAGAAAACGCACAACGCACGAGAAATACATATATTAATATAAAATCAATTATATATTTTGCATTTTTAGAACGGCCAGTTTTATTGTGTTCACCACGCACATCGCGAAAACTTTCTCATCGTAACAATAAAAAAGGGATCGCCTCTCGACATTTGTCGTGTATCGGGAAGGACAAAGCGGACGTCAGTCCGCCTTTTCCTTCTTAATTTTATGGCTTATGTCGTTCCGGTTCTCGCAAACATTTGGATCCCCGGAACGCGCCAAAAAGTTTACGGGCCCCGTCTCTTTAGGACGGCACCGCGTAATGTTGGAGTATTTGCTGCTACGACGATAATCGTCCGATCCGCTGCGCTCGAATTATTACAATCTCGCCAGACGGATCCTCCTCGATCGACGCGCGACGACTAAGACATCAGCATATCGAAACAGAACAAGACTTAAAATTTAAAATTTTTGCATGATCTGGCTCCGATAGAGGTCGATGGTAAGTCGTCTGGTGCGCTCGATCCCTCCAAATTTATGGCTCATGTCGTTCCGGTTCTCGCAAACATTTGGATCCCCGAAACGCGCCAAAAAGTTTACGGGCCCCGTCTCTTTAGGACGGCACCGCGTAATGTTAGAGTATTTGCTGCTACGACGATCGTCGTCCGATCCGCTGCGCTCGAATTATTAAAATCTCGCCAGACGGATCTAAAAAAGTTTACAGGCCCCGTCTCTTTAGGACGGCACCACGTAATGTTGGAGTATTTGCTACGATCACCTTCCGATCCGCTGCGCTCGAATTATTACATCTCGCCAGACGGATCCCCCTCGATCGACGCGCGACGACTAAGACACATCAGCATATCGAAACAGAACAAGACTTAAAATTTAAAATTTTTGCATGATCTGGCTCCGATAGAGGTCGATGGTAAGTCGTCTGGTGCGCTCGATCCCTCCAAATTTATGGCTCATGTCGTTCCGGTTCTCGCAAACATTTGGATCCCCGAAACGCGCCAAAAAGTTTACGGGCCCCGTCTCTTTAGGACGGCACCGCGTAATGTTAGAGTATTTGCTGCTACGACGATCGTCGTCCGATCCGCTGCGCTCGAATTATTAAAATCTCGCCAGACGGATCTAAAAAAGTTTACAGGCCCCGTCTCTTTAGGACGGCACCACGTAATGTTGGAGTATTTGCTACGATCACCTTCCGATCCGCTGCGCTCGAATTATTACATCTCGCCAGACGGATCCCCCTCGATCGACGCGCGACGACTAAGACACATCAGCATATCGAAACAGAATAAGACTTAAAATTTAAAATTTTTGCATGATCTGGTTCCGATAGAGGTCGATGGTAAGTCGTCTGGTGCGCTCGATCCCTCCAAATTTATGGCTCATGTCGTTCCGGTTCTCGCAAACATTTGGATCCCCGAAACGCGCCAAAAAAGTTTACGGGCCCCGTCTCTTTAGGACGGCACCGCGTAATGTTAGAGTATTTGCTGCTACGACGATCGTCGTCCGATCCGCTGCGCTCGAATTATTAAAATCTCGCCAGACGGATCTAAAAAAGTTTACAGGCCCCGTCTCTGCGGACGGCACCACGTAATGTTGGAGTATTTGCTACGATCACCTTCCGATCCGCTGCGCTCGAATTATTACATCTCGCCAGACGGATCCCCCTCGATCGACGCGCGACGACTAAGACACATCAGCATATCGAAACAGAACAAGACTTAAAATTTAAAATTTTTGCATGATCTGGCTCCGATAGAGGTCGATGGTAAGTCGTCTGGTGCGCTCGATCCCTCCAAATTTATGGCTCATGTCGTTCCGGTTCTCGCAAACATTTGGATCCCCGAAACGCGCCAAAAAGTTTACGGGCCCCGTCTCTTTAGGACGGCACCGCGTAATGTTAGAGTATTTGCTGCTACGACGATCGTCGTCCGATCCGCTGCGCTCGAATTATTAAAATCTCGCCAGACGGATCTAAAAAAGTTTACAGGCCCCGTCTCTTTAGGACGGCACCACGTAATGTTGGAGTATTTGCTACGATCACCTTCCGATCCGCTGCGCTCGAATTATTACATCTCGCCAGACGGATCCCCCTCGATCGACGCGCGACGACTAAGACACATCAGCATATCGAAACAGAATAAGACTTAAAATTTAAAATTTTTGCATGATCTGGTTCCGATAGAGGTCGATGATAAGTCGTCTGGTGCGCTCGATCCCTCCAAATTTATGGCTTATAGCGTTCCGGTTCTCGCAAATGCGTCCTCGCTTCGTAGCGCGACGAAAAATTTTTGCGACGCGACGAAGGATTTTTTAAATCTATCCGCTTCACCATAATTCATATTAACGATATAATATTATTATTATTCGTCGTTATTCGACTTGGAATAATTTTCTATATTTGAGGACTTTGAATTATTTTTATTAAATAAAATAATCGCCTCCGAGTACCGTCTCGCACTCTCGTCCGCAAACCGGTCGCCTTAACGCCGTTCGGATGCGAGAGCATCGTCGGCTCGCCGCCCATTGCTAGCGAGACGTACCCCGTCGACGCACGCGACTAAGACTACAGAATATAGAAACGTGGAAGAGCAAAGATATATAATTTTTGCATAATCTCGCTTACTATAGCGGTCCGTCTGTGTGCTCTGCTCGACCCCCTAAATTCATGACTAATTTAGTTTTGGGGTCCGCAACTGCGTCCTCTCTTCGTAGCGCGACGAAAAATTTTTGCGACGCGACGAAGGATTTTTTAAATCTATCCACGTCGACGCACGCGACTAATGCTCTATGCTCGACTCCCCGAATACACGGCGAGCTTCGTTCTGTCGACCGCAAATGCTTTCGTCTCCGTAGCGCGACGAAAAATTTTTGCGACGCGACGACGGATTTTTTTAAACGTTTCCGCTACTTTATTATTATTCTTCGACTTGGAATAATTTTTTATATTTTCGGACTTAGAATAATTTTCTACGTTCGAGGACTTAGAATTATTTTTCATATTTGGGGGACTTGTAAAAATTTTTCGACTTGGAAAAATTTTCTAAAAATTTTAATTTAAATATAAAAAATAATCGCCTCGGCCGATCGATCGCATCGCGACGTGCGCTAGCATCGATCGGGTCCTTGTCCCCCTAAAGTCACGAGCTAAGTCGTTCTGGTATCCGCAACTGGCGAGCGGGGCCGTCGTGCGACGATAGGTAGTCCGATCGGCCGCGCTAACGATACAATGCACGTCGCCCCCGGTACTACGACGCGACGTGTATTATATATGAAATATTTTCAAAGTCCGAAAATTAAAATTTTTTTCTCTTTTAATTTTAAAGGAGATAATCATTATTAAAATAAATAATTATTATTTTATACATTTTTACGCTTCGAATAATTTTCGATATTTTCGGACTTAGAATAATTTTCTGCGTTCGAGGACTTAGAATTATTTTTCATATTTGGGGGACTTGTAAAAATTTTTCGACTTTGAAAAATTTTCTAAAAATTTTATTTTAAATATAAAAAATAATCGCCTCGGCCGATCGATCGCATCGCGACGTGCGCTAGCATCGATCGGGTCCTCGTCCCCCTAAAGTCACGAGCTAAGTCGTTCTGGTATCCGCAACTGGCGACCGGGGCCGTCGTGCGACGATAGGTAGTCCGATCGGCCGCGCTAACGATACAATGCACGTCGCCCCCGGTACTACGACGCGACGTGTATTATATATGAAATATTTTCCCAAGTCCGAAAATTAAAATTTTTTTCTCTTTTAATTTTAAAGTAGATAATCATTATTAATATAAATAAATATTATTTTATACATTTTTACGCTTCGAATAATTTTCGATATTTTCGGACTTAGAATAATTTTCTACGTTCGAGGACTTAGAATTATTTTTCATATTTGGGGGACTTGTAAAAATTTTTCGACTTTGAAAAATTTTCTAAAAATTTTAATTTAAATATAAAAAATAATCGCCTCGGCCGATCGATCGCATCGCGACGTGCGCTAGCATCGATCGGTCGACCCGACCCCGGACTTCGAAATTATATGTTTCGTCGTCCGCCTTCCCACGGATCGGGTCCTTGTCCCCCTGAAGTAAAGAGCTACGTCGTCCTGGTACCCGCAAAAAATATTTTTTTTTTGTCCAATCTAATTATAAATGTATCGATTGTAAAGGTAATAAATAAAGGTATCGTAATTTATAAGGCACCTAGTATCGATTTTTTAATAATAACGTAAATAAATTAAAAAAACGCGTGTCGGTGGATCGACCGGGGCCGTCGTGCGATGATATAGGTAGCCCGACCGGCCGCGCTAACGATACAATGCACGTCGCCCCCGGTACTACGACGCGACGTGTATTATATATATTATGAAATATTTTCAAAGTCCCAAAATTAAAATTTTTTTTCTCTTTTAATTTTAAAGGAGAGAGATAAATAATTATTATTAAAATAAATAAATATTAATTTATACATTTTTATGCTTCGAATAATTTTCGATATTTTCGGACTTGTAATAATTTTCTACATTATTCGTTCGAGGACTTAGAATTATTTTTATCCACGTTCGGGGACTTTGAATATTTTTCGATATTCGAGGACTTTGAATTATTTTTTATATACTACGACGGACGACTCGGAATTATTTATTTAATTAATATAATAAATATAAAAAAATCTTTTTTTTTTAAATCATCGATATAATGGAATAAGAAAAATTATTTTCGAAAATTTTTAATTATTATCGTTAATTGTTAGTAATTATCGTTAATAAATTGGAGCGGCGGCGGTATAATTTATTATTAAAGTTAATTTACAAAATTAATTAAAAGATAATTTATTTTAAGACTTTCGAGTTTATGAACGTTTGCATTACGATGCGACGGGCCGGCCGGCCGGCCGGCCGCTCCGAACTAGTCGCGCCACGTGCGAGGACGCTTTGAAAACTTAATAATTATTATTACGTATAACCTTTATTTAACTTAATTTAGATTTCCCCATCGTGGGGCGTCGTCGTATTATAAATGATATTGCTTTACTTTTAATTTTTTTTTTTAGGACAACGGAGGTTGTCCGTTAAACACGTGTTCAAAATCCAACATAACCAAAATAATAATAATTATTGTCGTCGTTTACGTTTAAATAATTTTTGTACGTGCGTCGGTGTCGATCTTGTTATCTTAATTATTGTTAAGCATGTTATGGTAATTCGAGACGACGAACGAAAAAAAGAAAGAACGGTGCACGTGGTCTGTCTGCCGGCGCATTCCTGATTTAAACACACGATGGATGAGGCAACATTAATTTCGTTATAATTTTTAACAACAAATTATAAATATTTTATTAAATAAAACCAACAACGACAACAACCACCACAACAACAATTATTATTATTATTATTATTATTATTATTATGATGCACAAATTAAACGCACGTTATCTTTATTCTTTATATATATAATTTCGGGCTCGTAATTTCGTGTAACTATTTTTACACATCATGGGAAGAGAGAATAATAATTTTGAGAAGATATTGGTTGCACACACGTCCGACGTCCTCGTCGTTATTTTATCAAGTGGCTTGGCTTCGTCCGAGTTCGAACTTTCTCGGCCGACCGACCACTCGGTTAAAATTTTTCGACATGCGCGATCGGCACGCATCGCGACTTGTATAATATTTGCGCCGAGAAATTTTTATTATTCCGTTGTCGTATACGGATAATTAATTTAATTAACGTGGTTTAAATTAAATTTAAATTAAATCGAGTGGGTAGTATACCGTATCCCTCGATTACGGCCCTGGAGATTTCTCTCCAACTGAGCTACCGGTCTTTGTTTGTAAACAAGTTATATTTACAATACCTTCGAATCATACGTATCAGGACTGAAAATAATAACAACCGTACCACTGATAATGAAATAATTTTTTTTTATTTTGATTCAATTTGGATAAATTGAGAAATGAAATTTTAATTATAATGGTACATTCGTTCAATAATAATTTATAAAAGTTAAGGCATTTGATAGCAACGTGTGGTCCGTAATCGCACACATTTTAGCATTGCTATTGCAATTACAATAAATTTGCAGAAGTTTTTAAAATTTTAATTAATTTGGAAAAAATTGTATTGAATAAAAATTTCACTGCAATATATTTCTAGAATGTTGTTATCAAATTCAGATAAACTGTCGATTATTTCTAAAACCTAAATAAATTTTATCAATATCTTGGCTGTTCAGTAGGGATTAAAAAATTAGTAATATGCTGATTTTCTTGTAATATCCTTATAGAATAAGTTATTTTAAGTGACTTTTACTAAATAACACTCCTGATTGATAGATCGCGACGAAAACCTTATTTTCACCTTTCCACCGTGAACCCTACCACCATACCAAATTTGGTCGTAATTGGTTGAATGGTTCGGAAGCAAATCGATCGACAAAATTTGACGACCGACAGACAGATAGACAGACAGACCGACACAGAAATTTTTTTTTTACTTTTTGCAGATCTTTACGTTTCTGAACACGGTGATCTCGAAAATGCAAAAAGAAAAAGTTGAAATTTTTTTTCGATTACCATACCAATATAATATCAGTAATGAGCTAAGTTAACAATAAATCAAACTAATATTTTCGAGCTTTCGAGAGTGGATACTCTCTTTATCAAGATATATTAATAATAAAAAATTATACATAGTTACGGTAAAAGTGATGTATTGACATTTATCCGATAACTTGATCAGAATTTTAAATAAAGTTAAATATAAAGTTAAATGAATTAAAAATTCCAATAAGTTATCGTGGGTTAAGAAAAACCAAGTAAAAACTAAAGGTTAAGTAAAAACTTAACCCCAATACATGGAGAAGAAATTATATTAATAAAGGACTATAAATATTGCTAAGTCCCTCGATGTCAGTTTTCCTGTTCATGGTGTTTTTTTCCTTTTTTAATTTCTATCATCTCGTGTAATATTCTGTCCCTATATGTTGTGACTCTCTTAATAATTTTTGTGTTTTTGAAGTCCATATTATGTCCGTCTTCAAGGATATGTTTTGCGACTGCGGTAGATTCGGGTTTATTACATCTAATAGAAGAAATATGACCGCTGATCCTTTTCTTAAGCCATTGATTTGTTTGCCCAATGTAAACTAAATTGCAATCATTGCAGGACATTTTATAAATAACTCCAGATCTTTTTTCTTGCGGAATGGGGTCCTTAAGTTTTGAGTAATGCAAGCCTAGGTTATTTGGAGATCTAAAACAAATGTTGATGTTAAACGGTTTAAGAATATATTTGATTTTCTCGCTAAGACCATTCACGTAAGGGATAGAAGAAAAGTATATTTTGGTGTCTTTTGTGGTATAATTACAATTATATAATTTATGAACCCGGTCTTTGATTAATTTATTTATAAGAGATTTTGGATAGTTATTTCTGATAAGTGTTTCTTTAGCAATTTTTAAAGTTTCCCTTCTGTAGTTCCCGTGTGTTAATTTAATGGCTCGATCTATTAACCCAATAGCGGTACCTATTTTATGACTTTGGTGGTGATATGAGTTGTAGTTTAAATATCTCCCTGACCATGTTGTTTTTTGTGTCCATTTATATTGAAGAGTGTTGTTGTGTCTTATGATTTCAATGTCTAAAAACGTTATTTTGTTGTTAATTTCTTTCTCTAGAGTGAATTCTAGTCTGTGATGGAAACCGTTAAAATGTTCGATAATATAATCTAATTTGTCTTTAGGTATAGCAGTGAAAATGTCGTCGACATATCTTTTAAAGAATGGAAGACTAAAAGGAAGTGTTAAAATCCGGTCGTTTTCCAGAGTTTCCATAACTAAATTGGCTACAGTTGCTGAAATCGGACTTCCCATTGCCGTACCGAAGATTTGTTGGTAAAGATGCCCATCGTATTTAAAATAAGTCGTTTCTAAACATAATTTTAAGACCTTTAGAAATTTAATTTTTGGTATATTGGTATGAATTTGGATTTCATCCCATTTATCTTCAACAGCTTTGGTGGCCAGTTCTAAAGGTATATTTGTGAATAATGACTTAACATCCAATGAGACCAGAATATAATCATCGGGAATAGTAAATGTTTTAATTTCTTCTACAAATGTCCACGAATCTTTAGTATGGTATGATGTTTTACCTAAAATATTAGAAATTATTTTTGATAGAAATTTTGCAAGTTTATAAGTTGGTGAATTATTGCTTGCGACTATAGGTCTTAAGGGTGTTCCATTTTTATGTACTTTAGGAAGGCCGTATATTCTTGGAGGTATGGCATTCCCTAATTTTAATGAATATTGAAGGGAATCATCAATGTACTTATGTTTAATCCAATCTGAAACAATTTGATTATTTTTAATTTGAAGATTATTGGTGGGATCTTTAGTAATGGTTTTGTAGGTAGTAACATCATTAACTAAAAGATTCATTTTTTGTGTGTAATCTTTTTTATCCATAAGTACTGTTGAATTTCCCTTGTCCGCTCGGATAATAACTATGTTAGGATTTTCTTTGATAAATTTAGTAAGTTTAATGGAGTCCTTAAAGTTGAAAGAATTTCCATTATTTTGTTTTTGATTCCTAAAAGTTTTGATGGTGTTGGTAAGATTCATTCTAACTAGGTTTTTTGTGTCTTGATCCAGAGTTCTTACAGCGTTTTCTACTCCTACAATAATTTCTTCAGTAGGAAAATTTTTGTAGGTGTAAGGTAATGCAAATTTTTGTCCTAATTGGAGAGTTCTTTTAATTTCATTAGGTATTTGGACATTTGTAAGATTAGTTATCCATTTCTCTTCAACATTAGTAGGTTGTAATAACTTAGCTCATTGTTAACTTAGCTCATTACTGATATTATATTTATATAAATTTTCAAGAGCTAATAATTCTAATTATTGATTACCATACCTCCAATTTTTTTTTAAAATTGATTGGAGGTAAAAATGGAAACAGTTTTACGCCTTGTCCTGGGCGAGAAAGGTATACTAAAAAAAACTCTCTGATAAGAATACTATTTTCTTCTAATAAATAACCCCAAAAAAATCTAAATTACTAAAAAATGGAAACAGTTTTCGGTAAGGGCTTGACAATAACGTATTTCGTGAACCAATCGGTAATGACTAGCAAATGCTGGTTACCCTTTTTAGAGCGCGGCAGAGGGCCAAGTAAGTCCATCGAAATGAGCTGGAAGGGGTACGAAATTTGTTTGGGTTTACCCATAAACCCTGGCCTCGATTGTTGAGAGCTTTTTTGTGAACAGCAAATGTCACACTTAGATACATAATCTTTAACGTCACTTTTTAACTTGGGCCAATAATAGACTTCAACAACCCTAGCGATAGTTTTCGAGATTCCAAAATGCCCAGAAGTTGCGTCATCGTAGCACTGTTGAAGTATTTCTCCACGATTAGCAAGAGGAACTACCAACTTAAATTCCGGTAAATTGGAAGCGGTAGGAGTGATGGTCGGTAAAAATTTATAAACAAAGTCATCCTTGACCTTAAACTGAGGATACGCCTGTGGATTCTTCTCTATTTTACTCTGTAAATCGGTATACCAAGAATCTTTCACGATATCATGAGCTCTAATCAAACACACATCGCGGGATAGCACATCTGGGACGATATTTAATTTCCCCGGGCGATGACGTACATCAAAGGTATGTTGGGCCAGTTTTAATCACCAACTGGCTATAAGCGTCCTGATGATTCGTTAAATTTATTCAGCCATTGTAAGGCAGAACAATCGGTAATTACAACAAATTGGGTACCCTCGATATACCCCCTAAATTTATTTATGGCGAATAATATGGCCAATAATTCGCGTTCAGTAGCATAATATTTTTGTTCGGCCGCTGTTAATGCTCGACTCGCATACGCGATGGAATGCTCTAACCCATCTTTTTCTTGGAACAAGACAACACTTAACCCTACTGCGCTAGAATCTGTTTGCAAAAAAAAATTGTTTCGAAAAATCTGGCGATACTAATACGGGAGCAGTCGATATTAAAATTTTAATTTTCTCAAACGCCTCCTCTGCCTCTAAAGTCCAGGAAATGGTTTGCCCTTTTTTCTTATTTTTTATCAGAGCCGTAATCGAGTAATTTCGGTACTTCGGGCGACTTCTACGAGAGTCACCTCGAGGTTGATCTTTATCTCGTCTCACCAGCAATTTCGTCGTACAATCCTCACCTCTGTAATTAAAAGTAACACAAGAAATACGCAAAATAATTGGTCGACATATCTTTACTTTGTTATACGAAATTCGGTACAATATTTTAATCTGATGAGTTTTACTAATCTTAAATTCGTAGGTCGACCTCGGCATGCATAAACTTAAATCTAAACAACTAATATTAAAAGACATGGACGGTATAATTTCACTTCATTCAGTGAAATGGCTTCAACAAGCCGTAAACGAATTGTCGCACTATAAAATCTAATAACAATTTACAAGTATGTACTCACTTTGAGGAGACGATATCACTGCGAAGACGATAGCGAGATTGTAGCGAAGGTGGTGGCGAGATGAAGGAACATACATAAGGTAATAATAATAGGCTGGACTTCACGTCTTTTGGCTGCCTTGGCCCGCGGTCGAGTTCGGCTTCCTACGGAATTACCGACCCTTGTTGAATAAGTGGTGAAGGTGACGCACTCGCGAATTCGTAGGAAACGCAATTAGGGCTTTCCCTTGGATTGCACAAGGGCAGCTTGGTGGTGATGAGCAAGAATCTAACTTCACTTTTTGCAGGAATAACGAATTTAACTCGCGGTTGTCGCATAATTGACAGTACGCGATATGGTAATCTCTTTGCTACTTATTCGGATTTTTCGGTATTCAAATTTCACTACGGTAATGGTTACACTCTAGGTACTTGGACACTTCGATATAATTTCGGTAGCGGGATAAATTGCGGTAACGGCAAAATAATTGAAGGCACTTGTTGTGCTCTTCGTTCGGCAATCTAAACGTTAATGCTCTTTTCTGGCTCACCCGGCCTACCCTTTCCAAGCCCTAGTTGCAGGAATGCTTGCAGCTGCAACAGTCTGCAGGAAAAAGGTCGCGCTATCGCACCACACATGTGCGGTTGAAAACCAACCGCAAATTCTTCAACATTGTAGGTTTCTTAAGGCCGGGGTTTGTTGGAAAGATAAACAGAGACGGTTGCTAAAATGCAAACCGTAACAGTCCATAAGAAAAAAACGTAAGTACTCGGTTTTATATTAATATAATCCACGTTTTTTGGTCTAGTTTATAGGTTAATTATTATTATTGTGTTGATTGCAAAAAAGTGCATAAGTCAATATTTGTCAAACTGACATGAGATAATGACAAAAACAAATTTATAGGAGGGGGAAAGTTAAGTGTAATTAAGTTATTTAATTCGATTAAAAATGGTATTATGCTTATGTAAAAACGATATTAACTGCAATTAAAAAGTATTACACTAATAAAAAGTAGTAAAAAGACACAGGCTTAATTTTTAATTTCATTAATAAAATTAAAAGTCTATCTTATTTTTTAATTTTAGATTGATCCTCAGAAGATTTTATCATGCGTTTAAGTAAAAAATTAAAATTATCTATGGTAATACCTGCAACATCCAATAATTATTGTTGGTTATTTTTCATTGAAATGAAACCTTTAAAATGTATTGTTTTATTCACTGGTTCACTAAATTTAAAATTAGGTCTAACTGCCTTTTCAAAAAATTCTTATTGAAGTGTGTATTTTTTAAATCGATTTTGGAAATGAATAAAATTTACGCATACTATTAAAACCCGTGTTTTTATAAATCTTCACACAACAAGTTTCGGGCCCCATAATTATTGAAGTAATATAACCACAGAAATTTAACAATTCGAGTTTGACGTTTTGTGACAGTAGTTTCCAGATTTAATGCACAAAGCTGTCACCATGGGCGCTACGACCCTTATTCATATCCCTTCTTTTCCGACGCACGTAACGAATACTACGTGAATTTGGATGGGGGGGGGTTCAACACTGCACATTTGTGTTTCTGTAATTATATTAAGAATCCCACGGTCTATTTACCGGTTAATGTGGGTATTCGACTAATATTCGCTTGTTGCTTAGGCTAAAGAGGGGTGTCCAAACCCCCTAAACACCTCCCCCCCCCTTATATACGTCCGTGGTAACTAGCATATTTGTAAATGGTTCAACTTCTATAGTCGGAAACAAGAAGTAAACGAAAAGATTGCGTCTTTCATTTCAATGAAACAATTTTCAATCGACAACGAAATGGCGAGGAAATGACGAGGAAGCGGCAGGAAATCAAAGACGAATCATACACGACGATGCACAAGTTAACCAGTTACAAAAGAAGAAAATTCAAAGAAGTGGTCAAGATCAGGGACGGCCGCAGGTGGCTCGGCTTAACTAGTGATTCGGCCAATTAACGGCCTTTGAATACAGTAGTACCACTTGTTACTAGATTTTTGAAAAATAAATGTAGCGCCATCTGTTGGTGTTTTATTAAATGAAATAAATATTCTTAACTGGAAAAACTGTTTTTCGTGATTTTTCGTGCTAATATTTCAGTTGTTGAAAAAATATTTTGGAACAATATAAAACAAACCCAGAACAACCTGGAACAACAACAGAAAGTTAATTTTATTAAAAGTGCGGGGCTAACTCAAAAAATGGTTTTTTGCGATTTTTCGCGTTATTTTTACCTCCAATCAATTTTAAAAAAAAATTGGAGGTATGGTAATCGAAAAAAAATTTCAACTTTTTTTTTTTGCATTTTCGAGATCACCGTGTTCAGAAACGTAAAGATCTGCAAAAAGTAAAATAAAAATTTCTGTGTCGGTCTGTCTGTCTGTCTGTCGGTCTGTCGGTCGTCAAATTTTGTCGATCGATTTGCTTCCGAGCCATCCAACCAATTACGACCAAATTTGGTATGGTGGTAGGGTTCACGGTGGAAAGGTGAAAATAAGGTTTTCGTCGCGATCTATCAATCAGGAGTGCCACCACAAGAAAATAATACGGGATTTAAAAAAAATATTTTGTCTTGCGATATGTTATTTTAAAGGCCTTAAAAGGCTTTATCCAGAATAGGTAAAATTAATCTTCTATCTGTCGTCTGTCAAAAATCACAAGTTGTCAAAGTTGAAACTTTAAGAGTGAATAACTCAAGAAATGCTGAAGGGATCTTACCCAAATTTGGTACGTAGATACATTGATCCTAATGGATATGAGAGCATATGTAATCCTTCGATAGAAATCAGTAATGCAACATGAAAAAAATAAAATTAACTTTTTTGGCAAAAACATGAAAAAAGTTTTTGTCGATCGATTTTCTCCGGCATTTCTGCGTCGATTGCAATCAAACTTATTGGATGTATGCCTCGTGGGCTGGAATGGTGAAAATAAGGTTTTGCCAGAGAAATCTTCACCAGGGCCACCACAATAAAATAAATAAAAAAAAATGAAAATGTCGTCGTATCTCCGGAAATGTTTAACCGATTCAGCTAAAATTTGGTGTGTCGATGGAGCTTTGAAAGTATAAGTATTGGTGAGAAAACAAACCGAGCCAATTGTAACGGCGGGGCAGGTCAGAAAAATTATAGAAAATATTAACTGAAATCTTAATTTATATATTTTTTGTGAGAATTTGTCAGATGGCTGGCAAAAATAAAACAATATATTCAAAATTTTAATAAACGTCATAATTTTGTGACATATGTGTCAAAATTAGGTTAATGTTGATTTGTATACCGAGTGCAGCATAAGAGTTGAGTTTAGGGCTTTTAACAATTTATTTTAGAATACAAAAATAGGTGGTTCGGTGGGAAATATTTTATAATATCGTCGTACGGACTGACGGAACGTTACTTTATAAGTAAAAGGTTCTGCCACTAGGTAGCGACCAAGTTTAGGCTGTTTGTTAAATTTTTTCGCAAATGTTTTCAGAATCAGTAAATCGACTTCTTACGGTATTATGTGACGTATATAAAAATTTTGGAAAAAATTCAGTGGCGTACAAAAATAAAAAATTTTTTTCATTTTAGATTTTGTTAAAAAACTTTTATAGATAGATTTAGGGTAGGGGGTGATACATATAGATATCTTTGCCAGGGCTACCGATATCTTTGTTAAGGCTACCACAATAGATAACAAAAATGAACATTATGTTATCGTATCTCCGGACAAAATTTGGTGTGCTGGTGATTGGAGGTATTGCGGCAGAGAGTGACGATATTTTTTAATTCGCGAAAAAATATTTTGGAATAATATAGAACAAACCTGGAACAACTTTCAAAAATTATTTTTATAAAAAGTGCGGGGCTAAGTTCACACACGTATAATCCGAGGGTACACAGGAAAATTCGCCAAAAAATTGAAAATTTTGTTCATGATAATTCTACAGATCCACCTGCTAAAATTTCGAAGTGGTCAGAAAGATGTTCCATATGTCCTAGGAGCGAGATCGCAAAACCAAGTATTCCTGTATGAATTGCAAGTCGTTATTGTGTCTGGAACATGTCATAATATGTTGCCAAAATTACCTGAATTCAGACAGCGAATAGCTTTTTTCTGTTTAGCTTACAAGCATCGAATTTTTTCCATACATTCTTTTGTTATTTGTTTAGTGCTTCCATTTAATGCTTTCAACATACAATGTTTATTTTTAGATATTTGAATAAAGATAGTAATTATGTTCTTTGTTTGATGAAAATTGACTATTTCTACTTTTTCCTTTGTTGTTTTCAAATAACGCTGTTCTAATTATTCCTCTGGTATTCATATGCTTCTTAGGTGATAAGAAAGACCATTAAACAATAAAAAATTAAAAAAAAAGCAGAAAGAAAACAGAGTGGACACGTAGGCACTGTGCCCCTTCCCTGGCGCCGTCACTGGTTTCAAAACAGATTTTTTTGTTATTACGAGTAAGCATAACTTGCATTGTGATTCCAAGGTACTATAATTTTTGTTTAATTATATTCTATACCAGGGCCGATTTATCTATTAGGCAAGAAAGGCAGCTGCCTAGGGCGGCAGTCTTTTAGGGGCGGCAAAAATACTAATTAATTCTAATAAAAAATGTAACATAAATTGAAACTTGATTGTAAATTATACTTAGGTATTTAAAAATCATATTACATTATGTAGAAAACATAAACAATTTTTAAGTGCCACATAGTAAAGGCCTCGCCACATAGCTCATGCTATGTTATATTATGCTAATATAAAATTTTAACATAGCATTATCTAACATACAAGTGTCCACATAGGTTGTGCTGTTTAACAAACCTTTGTTAAACAGACATGTATGCGAGTGTATTAAATTTATGAGTTTTTTCGTCTTCTAATAAACTTTTCGACATTTTCGTTTATATTTATTAATAATTTAAAATATAATAATTGTCAAACTTGTCAAATTGTCAAAATAAAGCCAACTAGACTGTACATTAAAGTAGGAACGAGTTCTATTTCTGTGCTATGTCATGCTATGCTAGCATAGCATAGAAAAAAACATAGAAGTCGAAAAATTCCATGGTTATGCAAAACATAGCAGGGCCACTCGCATAGCAATGTGAACATCACTATTAAAATCGTATGCTTCTACTTCTATGTTGTACATTGACATAGCATAACGAGGGCTATGTGGCGAGGCCTTAATGTAAGAACGTAAAGAATAAAAATAAACGAAGAACAAAAACCTGTCTACTGTTTAAGTAAATAAAGTTCTCAGAGTTTATACTTATTTTGCTAATAAATATTATGCTGTTATAACAAGTTAGTTTAAATTTTAATTTTAAGGGGGCCGCAAAAAAAATATGCCTAGGGTACTCATATGCCTTAACGCGGCCCTGTTCTATACGATATAATACTTAAGTATTGAAGGCGCCATTTACCCAAAATTGTTTTATATGAAATAACTTGATCCGACCCTGCTAATCAACAACAATTATTGATTACTTTTTGCGATTATTGAACCATCTTAAAAAAATTGACAGTGTGTTTCTTAAGCCTAATTATGTCTAAAATTGAGAAACTTTCCACGATGCGAAATGAAGATGTTAAATAAAACATAAAACTGGAACAAACTCATATTGCAAGTAAAGTGATAGCGAGTGCAAAATCGTATTTTTTCTTGAATGAAGGTCAAGAACTTGTATAAGTATAAATAATACTATACTACATTTGCTTATCGTTTGATAACACGGGCCCACGCATAAAAGTAATACTTATGGAAGGTTTTAAGCCATTTGAGGGGAATATAACATTTAAACAATTAGATCTGTGGCTCCCCCATAGCGGAAAAGTTTTGCGTAATTGTCTACCGATCGTCCTTAAGAAAGTAAATACGCAAAATTTATTACATTTTTATGGAAAATCCAACTGAATAGTATGGCGCAGAAAACATTGATGAATATAAATAGAACATTTAAATAATCGGAAATTGTTACAACTAAACTCGTATTGTAAGTGACTTTTAGGCTTATATCAATAATAAAACGATAAGTAGCGATGCAGTTCAATATTATTAATAGAAGGCCCCATAGCACGCATTTTATTGATAACCGTTTTTTTGACCATGTAATAGAAGTAAATCCAAGACATTTTGTTACAAAAAATAAAGGTTTTAAAACCGAAATTACGTCGTTTGTTTCAGACAATTAAATCTATAGTATTGTATAATAATAGAACAAATGTAATTATCGAAGATTAGCTAAGAAAACCATTAAAACAATAAATTATTTTCGAGCTTTCGGGAACGAATGTTCCCTTTGTCAAGAATATTTATTAATGAATAAAACTATAGTTTAAAACTATATAGCTAATAATTTTAATAATATTATAATAATAGAACATCAACTTTGTTTTCAATTTTACAATATCAATCAAGCCATCAATAAAGATTGAAAAAACTTTATTATTTATATTGATGTAGCAATGGCATTATTGTCAAAATTGTAGTGTTACTAAAATAGCTCTTTATGTCACAAGTACATAATTTAGGTCTTTATCGGACGAAGCCCAGTTGTTAGCAGGACGAGTTTGCGAGCAAGGTCAATAAATAGGCCGAGTCCGAAAACCCTAATTATGTAAGTAACATACGTACATATAGCTTTATGTTCTACTGCGCTGTAGAAGATTTCCTGTTATATTTTTTCCACTTTGACATTTAGCTAATAAAAATTGTATAATTTCGAAGAGTGCTTTTTTTTTGAAATAAATCGTCGAAATTCAGTGGTGTGATGTACTTTTAAAACATAACATAACATAAATACGTTATGTTATTATGAGCTTGTTCTCTTTCTAGGTAGGCACACATTACGGTTTTGGTCGACAGATTTGTTCGACGAACAAGTCTGTTCGAACAATAACGCCAACAGTGAATTGGACACACATTGCAGTTTTGTTCGACGGTGTAATCAAGACAGAAGTCTTTATGAAACGCTTACATTTGTGTGCAGTGGCGGCGGCATTAGCCATAAAGTCAAAAAACAAAACAAAAAAGAACAAAGGGGACAAATTAGTGGCTTTTTTATTATTTTTTTATATTCGCGGGATTTTATATTCCAAACACAATGGAAAACTTCGATGCAGCTCGATAAATTCGATTAAAAACTTTCGATTAATTTGACGCAAATCCATCATTTACAAGTAATTTACTACGCTACTGATAAAACCGTCGCTTTTAAAAAACGTTTACCCTACACACTTCGGACTTATTGCAATTTACAAGTTCGTCGAACAAATCAGACGGACATAATCAGGCTGAATTTGATTATCTCCGTCAGACTTGTTGTCGAGCAAGAACGACAGACTTCCTGCCACACATTTCAGTTTTGCGTCGTTTTGTGTGCAATGTGTGCCGACCTTAACTTAAACATCTCTGTTATAGCGTTGTCCTTACTATTTTATATATAACATAACGTACTTACGTTACGTTATGAAATATTAATTTGGACGTTTATTTCATTGACATTGACAGGCAATATCGCAAAATAGTATCATAAAATGTTATCTTATTGTTGCTAAGTGATATTGTAATCATGTTAATGTCATCTAGTCAGACATAAACAAATTGTAACATTTGAAGTTATTTTTATTACGCAAAGTAAATTGAAGTTTTCAGCACTCGTAAACTGCAAGATTTTGATTTTTATTTTTTTCAGGAAAGAGAGCTGGAAAGCTTTAAAATGCTGAAGTACAGAAATATTGAAATATAATTTATTAAGGCGTTACCCTTTCTTCCGTATATGGTAGTTGGATTGCAGCTTTTTGATTCCTAAAAATCTCAAAACGGGATGCTAAAATTTATCTCGAAATTAATTGCATTAATTTTGCAAAACGTGTTTTAAATATTTTGAATTTATTTAAATGCGTACATATTCGTAGTATACGTTGTTTGAATTTTGACTGATGAAAAATTCCCGGTATAAAGAGGATAAGGATGTTCAATATAAATTGAACATTTATATTCCTGGAGCATATTACGAGGGCCTTACCTGTAAACTTATTTAATGCCGACGACTTGCTCAGCGGATGAAATTGAGCGTGTCTACTCTTAGAATGGTTAACACAATTAAAAAAACCCAAATTTTTATATATAATTTAATTTCTCCCTTTGACATTGATTAAATGAGCAGCTCACAAAATACAAACAAGCAAAATAAAATAGACAACAATAATCAACACAGCAATTATTTATGTAGGTAACTATTACCAAATCCGTTATAACGCAATATTACGATAACGACATCATGAAAGCACCTAATCCTAATTGTAAAATACAACAAAATCTCAAGATATACTGTTTAAAACAGTATGACGCCTTGTCAAGGGGGCAGCAAAATCCCCTCTTGACCTAGCTCTACTGAAAGTTACGGAGGCGTAGATGTCCTCTCAGTGAGAACAACTAAATTCCAAGGGGGTGGCAAGGTCCCCTCTTGGCAACAAGTTATTCCATAAACCGAACATAGCTATTTCTTTAAGTAAATAATACAGACAAGAACTGCACCAGTCCTCATGGATCGAGCTGCGTATAAAGCTTATCAAATATAAGTGTAACACCAATTCGTGTTAAACTTCGGAGAATATGAGATAACAACATGAATTTATTGAAACACATATAACAACATGAAAACTACGTCGTTACCGACCTGAAAGGTCCACAGAATTTGTGCACGCAGCACCATGGAAGCGTCCTAAATTGCAACAACGATACCTGGCTACAGCTATAACTCCCATTGTTAGACGCAGGCGTTCATTGAGGTGGTTGTTTTGGAAGCAGCATTCGGCGTCGTGCAGTTCGCAAGCTCCAACTGAATTTTGAGGTAAACCCGACGTCCAAATGATATCTCATTACGACAACAGCAACATCACTTAAATATCCCCAGCGGCATTATTTATTTCACCACTAGATTTCAAACTTCAAACTAATTCGAAAAGTTCGAAACAAAATCGCAAGATCAAGAATAAAGTTCAAATTTAATTATTCCCGCCAGCAAAAATGGTTGTCACACATTATTTCAACTGTTCACATTCCATGCGCAAAACGGCAGCGCCGGACAACGTTTCCCGCTATTAATAAGGTCGAATCATGACACGCGTCACCAACAATAATTGCTCAATTCTTGAACATTTCGTTCCCCAAAAACTTCGCAAACGATAAACGCGTGACTAGAATTTCCACTCATGGAAAACGGACACTTTTCACAATATTTTTGTTAACTAAATTAACATGACAACTTTAATTAGCCGACAAACTTAAACATGACTTCCTCTCTGCTCGCTTGCCCGCCAGAAGTCTGACATCGTCTCCCTTCCCGCTCGAACCAAACACGCTCCGCGCGGACGATTCCGCGGTGTCTAGCTGACCAGAACACAGAAATAAACATCGGCCTAACAAGCACGACTGGTTTGTATGCAATTTAGATGTATTATAATACATTATCCTCATGTCATTTTCGTGACAACCAAAGTTTCAAACTTTTTATCATCCAAAAATAATTCAAAGTTATCCAAATCATCCAAATACGGACAAACAAAATATAAATTAATAATAAAAACTACTTACAATAAATCGAAACTTTTATTCACAAAATACTCAACCAATAATCTCAACAAGAGATTCAAAATTCAAAATTACAGACATTGACGGACTTGGCAAATTGCTCTTTTTAAATCAAATTTTCAATTAAAACATTTTTAGAAGTTATTATACTTGGTCGAGGGTCGAACCTGCGACTATTCTATGCCAAGTTAGCATTCAATTCACTACTTTGTCGGAACACGACAATATATGAGGGACTCAAAGCCATAGTGGTGTAAGTCATTTTCAACTCTTGATAGTCATACCAAGGAAAAACATTCTGAATTTGTTTTTTTTTCAGAAGAAGACTGAGGCATATAACAAATGTTTTATTCGACTTTCCATGTAATAATTTAAATCGAGAATTTATTTTAGAGTTTCTAATAAATCCTTTGTTTCTCAAATTAAGGTTAATGTGACTTACACCACTACGGCTTTAACCCCCTCATATTACTATGTACGTGTGCCTAGATATATTTTTAGTCTGAGCTAATGAACTAGTATTTTATTTTAAGTGTTTATGTAAATTAGACAAACGCAGAACTAGTTTTTAGGGTGGATCCGTGACTTTCCTAATAAGCACAAAAACATTCTTCTACCCCACTGCAACTCGGTTGCTAGGTGCGGTTATTAGAAAAGGACTATTGACATATTGCAGCTATCACTAAGAGTATATCTGAGCACACGTGCCGGCAACAGAATACCTGTGTATTAATAGTGGTTTCATCCCTAATTAAAATGCATGTAAAATTTTGATTTTTAAATGGCGTTTTATCGAATACTAATGGACAATTCACCTTGAATTTTTTATTAAATGCTTAGAAAATTGTCCTCTTTCCAATAGTCTATATAGGAAAAAGTTTAAATCGTGGGATCAATTACGTGATGGTAACCTAAAATTATAATACAGTAAAATCTCTACCAACCGAATCTGTCATATCGGAAAATTCTGAGAATTGCTCGCTTTATCCGGAAGACCCTTGTGAGCACGTTCCATGTAAGATGATGCATGTTAATTTTTGTAAGCACGTAGCGACTCACAGTGAAGATAGATTAATTAAATACTTAGAGTAATCAAGAGTAACATGATATCTTAGTAACTTCGAAGACACGTTTTGTTATATTTATATCAAGAGTAACATTATATTATCTTTACAGCTTTCAAGTCACGTTTAGGTTTTTATTTCATTATCTTAATATCCGAAATTTCTCTTATATAAGAGATATAAACTCTGTTATAACGGGAACGGGTCTCGTTCATTTCAGTTAGTAGAGATTCTACTGTATGTGCAGGTGCGTACGTAATATGTATGTACCAAAACAAACAACAACATGTTGTTTAAAAATTGATTCGTAATCAAACTTTTTGATTTGAAAATTTGTAATCTGTGCAAACTTTGATTACTTTCTGATTGAAAATTGCAAAATATTGTAATTATATTTTAATTTGTGATTTTTTAAATTCAAGTTAAGTTCAAGACAACAATTCAACTGATAGTTCAACAAAATAGTTTTGTGATGATATGGCTTTAAAATGTACTACATTTTCTTGTAATTCCTTTATATAAGAAGTGTAATCTAGAACAAATATTAGAAGAAGTAGATGAAGCTGGAATATATAAAAAATAAGTGAAAAAAAAAATTGAAAAAAAAAACGAAAAACCTATAATTTTTAATAAAAACTGCCCCTACCCCAATCTACCTCCTTGCTACAAAAAATGTTCTTGAACCTTTTACGTCTCTGACCCCTGAGGCTCTCCTCTAGTCTGATTTGTTCATCCAAATTATTGAATAGTGATAAGAATAGATAGAGAAGCGATCCACAAAAACGGTGGGTGATGGGGAAAAACTGAGGTCATATTCGGATTCAGAAATTCATTTTACGTAAAAATTATTAGGAATGGTGTGGGGGCTAAAAAAAATTTCGTTTTGTCGTTTAATGTTATTTAGCTAATTATACATAATGTAAAATGCGGCTGCTATTAATGTTATATGTATAATAGTACGATCACTTAAATTGCTGTGTTATTATTATAACTAACATATACACTAATATGTTATTCGATAAAGACCGAAAATATACAACCTTCAACTGAATTGGATTGTAAATAAATAGTAAATTCACTTCAGGTAAGCAAAGTATCGGAAGAAAAAAATTGTGAGATATAGTTAACATATTGAAATTTTGAAATTTAAAATTAATTTTCATAACTTTTTTTAATACATTTTTAGCCTGTGAAATATAATAAATTAGAACATTAATATAATGGAAAATGAACTCACCTTTAAAAAATTTCAATTACGATTGTAGTAGGTAATTTAGTATGAATTTGTATAAGGCCTTATCGCATTACTAATTTTTCAAATTCTTATTAAAAAATAATTTTTTTATAATGTAAATATTCATTTATCTTGTTTCTCAAATAGTTTTAATCTTAACCTGCTGTCTACTATAATGTTTTTGTTTTTGTTATTTTTGTAATGTTTCTTCACTTGACTGTTAAGATTCTATTATTTTAACGGTTTGTTTAGTTCTATTATATTACAAATTTGATATAAATTAAGATAATAATTTATTATTGCATAACAAACCCTTAAAATGAACAAAAAATTAAAATATTTACAACTAAAAGGTAACTTTTCTTTAATTTTTTTTCCGTTTTCTTCTTTATTTTCTTTCTTTTAAACATTTCAAGTTATATTATTATTGATAACTATGCAAAAGTTACAATATAAAAAAATAAATAAAAATTCAAGTATTTTAAAAAAAATCTTTAAATTGGTAAAAAGATTTTAGTCTGGAAGGAGTAAAATGAAAATTGGAAATTTATTACTTTTTTTCGTTTGTTATTCTTATCGAAAACATCTTTTCTGACACTATTTTTTATTATTAAAAATAATACCTAACTTATTTTAATATAATATTATAACTTCAATATAACAAGATAATTAAACTAATAAAATTCAATTAACATTTTGAGCTTTCAGCGAAGGTTATCGCTTTCGTCAAAAATTTATTATTAAATATAGAGGTATCTAGTATTCATTTTACTTTCAAATTTTGAAAAATTTTTTATACAAATTTAGTTTATAAATTTATTAAATTAATATATATTATATGTGTAGGTATAAGGCCATATTACAAATGCTACCCATTAAAGAAAAACTAAATTAGTTGGACGTCGGACATTTTGAAATGGTCTCAATTTTCAATTAGTTTAATTCAATTTTCAAAAAATTTAACTATAAATACTTAGTTGTTGTACTTAATTATTATCAATTATTGTAGTATTAACTGTAATATCAAATTGTAGAGCTATGATTGAATATGTTACAATACCACTAAAAAGCTAAGAAAAAGTTAAAATGCAACTCAAAATTTAAAAATTATATTCACGTCACTTACCAAATACATTAACGATTTATCGATACGAAATAATCCACTTGCTGTAAATTTAACTTTTGTGTGACACCCTTGCAATAAAATACACAAAACCTGAAACAATCTTTAATTACTATTTCAAAACTTCGTTGAATCGAAGAAATGCAACTACATCTAAATCTGCACCCGCATTATTTAAACTAGGTAAATTCAGATTAAGCAATATCTTTCCAAATTTTTGAGCCTAAAGTTTAATAAAAATAATAATTCTTAAACTAAATTTCATTTTAGTTACCTCAGTGGAGACTTGAGAAGAACCAAGTGTTAGCATTAAAATTCCCAAAACATGAATTAGAATTGCGTTACAACAAATTACAAATTCTAATGCAGATAAAATATTAGAGTTATATATCATCATCGCAATGAAAACTGTAGGATAAATGATGCCAAAAAATGAACGTAAAATTAAAATTGTCATTTGAAACGAATATGTTTTGCTAATTTTCTGGCTAATTATCCATAATTTAAAATGTAGATCACCTAGAATTTTTATGCTATGCAGATCAAAGTTATTTATCTCAGTGAATCTAAAAATAAATCAAATTGCTATGATTTTGATTATGTTCCATTAAAATGCAAGCTTCTAATTGCATTATTACAATAATTATTGATGTATTATATGGGTAAAATGGTTGAAAAAATAAGTTAAATAAAATGCGGTTGTGCGGTGCGGTGCGGTAACCATTAAAATATAAATATAATAATATAATTAAAATATAATAATAGCTACCTAATTGAGTTTTTCAACGTAAAATCATATTTTAATTTCCCAATTGTTATCAATTTCATATTTAACAATTTAAAGCGCTGTTTTAATAAATACATAAATCCCCAAATCTGAAATTCTATAAAAACTCCAGCAAAGACATAAAAATTCCAAAGACTTTGGATAATTGAATAAATAATTTCAACTTTTTGAGATAAGTACAACAGCATACACATTACAAATAGTAGAAGGTACACCAACAGAAGCAAAGTAACTATGATAAATATAACTTCAGTTCTCTTTAGCTTCTTGTTTAAATTTAAACATTTCAAATTTGTATCCAAATTGTTTTTATCAAACTCTGATAAACCGAAGATTGTTTCTAAAATCTAATTAATTCGTTTAGAATATTAATAAAAACATAAATAAATTAATAGAATTGTTTACATTTTTATGGAATATCCAACTCAGTGTTACGCCGCAGGATACATTAAAGGAATAACAGAGAATATATAAATATAAAATAAGTGTTAGAACTAATGACAACTGAAGAACGCCTCTTAGACGCAAAACAACACAGAAAGTAACAATCGAATTAAAGATTATTAAAAGGATGCCCCATAAAACGCATTTTATTGACAACTGCTTTGTTGGCAACGTAATCGAAGTAAACCCAAAACATTTTGTTACCATAAGTAAAGGTTTTAAAGCCGAAATTATGTAGTTCATTTTAGACATCTAAATATCAACTGTGCAATGACACAGCACAAATTTAATTGCTATTGAATTTTGATAAATTATGCATGCTACAACATATTATTGCCGTGTAATTTGGTAGGATACAAAAAATAATAATTTATTCCTGAACCAAATTACCGTACGTCAAGCCACTCGACTCGAAAACAAATATTAAATATCCTATTGGTGGTTTTTTTCTTCTAGATAAATAATGGACTGTATGAATGTTTTTAATTTAATATTTTTATTTACTTCACATTTATTGCCGATCGTAGTATATTCAAATGCACTCTTGCGTGTTACCTTAATCGTATTCTAGATATTATTTTTTATAATACGCTGTACCTGCAATAGTAGCGCATGCGAAAGTTATTGTTTATATCAACTTAGTATTTTTCATAAATATTGTTAAAATCTAAACACCTATTCCAATATTAATTTATGTTTAAAAAGAATTTCCAATGAAAAAACAAAAGTAAATTCTTACCGAAATCTTATCAATTAAACAAATTTCGATATAAAATTCAAATATTCGTCCAAATCTATTTCAAAACTAAATCACTTTATTAGTTAAAATAAAAATTCTGAAACAAAATTTTAGACAATCAGACAAATTTGATTTTTGACCATTCCTTCGGTTATATTGGCGGCAAAGACAAGGTTTTCTCATTTAGTTCCTGCCACCCCAAAATTAATTCAAAATCCAGAGAAAAATTAAATTAAAGAACACAGATTCATATTTTCACACAATCCTATGCAACTTAAATAATTAATTAAAATATAGTAATTACGAAATACAGTAAAGTCTTGATTATCGGACTCTCATTTATAAAGCATCAATCCCGCAATATTGTATCTCCTAGAAATACCTCGCCTTAGACGTATAATACAAACATGATATCATTATTAAATGTTTAAATTTCAGACGACGCCGATTCCGCAAGGTTCACATATTCTCGCTCTTTGCTTTAATTTTTAATACAAATTTTATGTTGTAATTTGCTTAAACGTACGAATGAAATTGATTTTATTCTATTTTTATTTATTATTGATTGAGAAATTATATTTTTTTAAAATAAGAAATTGAAATGTAAATTATTGCACATTTGATATTATAGAAAAATACAAAAGTACTATGTGATGTGATAACAATTATTGATATGAAATAATAGAAAATTAAGAAACATATTTAAACAACTAATTAAAAATAAAGTAAGTATAATTTAAATGTCAAGTTGTAATTTTATAATCGAAAATTGTAGATAATACCAACTTAATTGTTATTGATGTTATTATGAAGTCCAATATCAAATTGCAGAACTATGATTGCATATGCCAAAATACTACTGAAAAGCTAAAAAAATTTAAATTTAATAAAAATTTCAAAAACATACGCAACGTACCATGTATATTAACGTTTTATTTACTTGAAACAATCCACTTGCTGTAAATTTAACTTTAGTGTGCAATAATTGTAATAAAATGCATAAAATCTGAAATGATATTAATTTAATACTTAAAAAATTAGTCTGAAAATTGCAATTACATCTAAATCTGTATCAGCATTATTTAAACTAGGTGATTTCAGATTGAGTATTATATTTCCAAATTCCTGAGCCTAATGTTTTAAAACAAAGTTAATAATAAAATTGGGTTAAAATTTAGTTACCTCAGTGGAAACTTGAGAAGAAATAATGGCAAGTAGCAAAATTCCCAAAATATAAATTGAACCTGAACTAATATAAAATAGATATTCCCTAGCATCTATAATATTAGCACTAAATGTCGATGTCGCAACGTAAAATGTCATATTCATGATAACAAAAAATGAACGTAAAATTAAAGTAGTGATTTGAAAAGAAAAGGTTTTGCTTATTTTTTGGCTGATTATCCATAATTTGAAATGTAGATCTCCTAATACTTTGGTACCATGCAGTACTAACTTATTTTCTTCTGTGGTTCTGAAAAGAAATAAGATTTTAGCGAAAATTAGTATCATTCTTTTATTTTTAGATATCTGTTCTTATTCGCTTCCAACATCAAGTTCTCTTCACAGAAAAATGTTTAGAAGAAACTGGCCAGATTTAGCAATTTCCTTGGGAGCTTACTTTTAACACTAATTTGTTGGGTACTGTTTGTGTGTACGCATGGAAAGTGGCATCCTTTATCTGGACATTGATAATTCGTAATAAACTGCTGCTATATTTTCGCATTTTTTCATGTCATGTCATGGCATTAAAGTATATGCTGATGTACAGCAGTTTTTTTTGCTGCTTTTTTATTATTATTTTAAATATTTTAGCATATTTTGTTTGGCGTCTTTATATTTAATGCAGGCGATCTTGATTGACGTCATTGAAACTATCATCGGTAAAATTTTTTTTGAATAATCGCAGTCTGCAATGCCAACTGTCATTTTGGTTGGTGATTTGATGGAGTAATTTCGTCACTCACTGATCATGGTCAACTTTGATCAGGGCGATTGGGAGGATATCTTCCAGTTTGCGTTATGTATGTATCTCACTTCATAGATGGAATGTTTTTCTAAACACACCTACTCGAATTTGGTTTACGAATAAACAAGTTGAGTACTTATTACTAGTATTTTTTGGGTTTATTTATTTACTTCTCAATTTGCTTATGATCAGGTCTGGGAGGGTACCTTAGATTTATCGTTTGCATGCTTATAAAATAAGTGAAAAAAAATGGTAAATAATATATTTATTTAAAAAATATATATCTACTCACCGTCGAAGCGCAATAGAATTTTTCAATTTTTCGATTATTAACAATTTTATATTCAGCAATTTAAATCGCTCTTTTAATAAATAAATAAATGCCCAGATCAACAAATCAATAAAGATTGTAGCATGCATATAAAAGCTCCAACTAAATTCAATAAGAAATTCAAATTTTGTGAAAAAGCACAGCATTCCATTCATTGTAAATCCAAACAGATAAACTACCAAAAGGAAAGAAATTGCGGTAACTTTTAATTGAATTTTCTTATTCTCTCTGTTGAAATTTAAATATTTTACATATGTTTCTAGAATTTTGTTATCAAATTCTGATAAACTATCGATTATTTCTAAAACCTGAATAAATCGTATCAATATCTTCAAGAAAGTAAATAGGGAGAATTTATTACATTTTTATGGAAAATCCAACTGAATAGTATGGCGCAGAAAATATTGATGAGAATAAAAAGAACAGTTAAATAATCTGTAACTAATACAACTAAAGTCGTATTGTAAGATACTTTTAGGCTTATATCAAGAATAAAACGATAACTAGCGATGCAGTTCAATATTATTAATAAAAGGCCCCATAGCACGCATTTTATTGACAATTGTTTTTTTGACCATGTAAAAGAAGTAAATCCAAGACATTTTGTTACAAAAAATAAAGGTTTTAAAACCGAAATTACGTCGTTTGTTTCAGACATTTAAATATATACTGTAGAATGATAAAACATCAACTTTGTTTTCAATTTTTCAATACCATTCAATCCATCAATAAAAATTAAATAAACTTTATTGTTTATAATGTTGTAGGAGTGGCATTTTATTATCTAAATTGTAGTGATATTAAAATAGCTATTTATGTCACGAGTACATAATTTATTGGTCTTTATCGGACGAAAGCGAGTTTATAAATAGTAAAATTTACTATCAATTTACTATAATAACAGTAAATAAATAAACTTAATCCAAAAAGGCTCATTTTTGTGCAAATGACATTATAGTTATTCCCAGGAAAGATGATGTTTGCGACACAATAAAATCGTATGAACTAAGCCAAGAATTCCTAGTCAAATGAAGTGTATTTTAATTTAAATTAAGAATACATTGTTGGTGAATAAAAAAGCACAAAATTAAAACAACACAAAATTAAAAAAACCGTTTAAAGTACTTAATAAAAAGTTTGGACGTGGTTTGAAGGTTCTTAGAAATGATTTGAGATTTGCATTTTATGAGAGTTAATTGATTTGGATTGATGAGATTTAAATTACAAATTTGTCAATTGGGTATTTGAAGAATTATAATTTTGAAGTTGAATTTCAGGGCGCCGTAAAATTGGATTCGATAAAGCGACGTGTGGTCTGGTTATCGTATAGATCAGGGGTGCTCAAACAGTCGATCGCGAGGCAACATCACTCCGCGTCTTTGAATTACAATAGTTCTAAACTTGTTGGAATATTAGTTTTGCATGTTTTGTTTGTATGTTTTTTTTTTTTAGAAATAAGTTGGTCGATCGCTTTTCGCCTAAATATATTGTGGTAGATCGCCGGCACTGTAAGTCTGAGCACCCCTGGTATAGATTGTCGAATTAAAATTTCTAATAATTGAGATTGAATTTTTAAATATAGTCGGGTACAAACTTAAAAAAATTATATTCGGAAAGTTTGGGACTTATAAAATATCACTTCAACTTAAAACTTTTAAAACTCTCAAATTATAGGAATAAAATCTTATGGACTGACGAATCGATGATTTGTCTGAAATATAGCCATGGTAGGATGTACGTTTGGAGGAAAACTGCAGAATTATACTCATATACGAGTACTAAACCCACATTAAAATTATTAGAAAAGGGATTAATGACTCGAGGATGTATGTTTTCAGCAGGGGTAGGAAAAATTGCAGTATTAGAAGGAAGAGTAAGTGCTGCAGTATATCTAAATCTTTTAAAAAAAGTAATTATACTAGAAAGGTAAACGTTAAATTGGTGAATTTATTCTACAACAGAAGTGGCCACCCCAGAGTCAAGACTTTTCTCCTATAGAAAATCTCTGAGATCTGTTTAAACTCCGAATCTCAGAAGTTTGACTAACATTCGCAATTTAATAGAAGCAATATGGTTATGATATTACTCCAACTGAGTGAAATAAGTATACTAAATCATTACCATCTACTACATTGGCAACTATGCCAGTTGGAGGGGACGGACATTGCGGGTACTAACATTATAATTTTGTTTCTGTTAACCCACTTTTATGACATAAATTTTCATGAGTATATTGTAATTTTTATATTTAGAACTGAAGTTATGTGAAATTTAACATATTTTTTCTTTTAATATATTCACAAAAAGTAACTATTTTAAGATTTTGTTTTTTATTTTTTTTTACAAGTAACCATAACAATTTTTTAATTTTTTTTTACCATAAAAAATTTTTGCAAGCAAACGATTAAAAAGTATCCAAATACAAACTATATATTTAGAATCCAAAAGTTTAATTCGTGGAATCAATTAAGTGATGGTACCTTAAAATTATAATATGTAGTCCAGGTACGTACCTAATATGTATGTACCAAAACAAAAAACAATATGTTGTTTAAAAATTGATTTGTAAGCAAAATTTTTGATTTGAAAATTTGTAATCTGTGCAAACTTTGATTATTGGTTACTTTTCAAAACTTAATAAAAATTTCTCCTGCTAGCCCCCTGGAGAATAAGACTCTGAAATAAAATTTGGGGTTGTACGTTTTTAGGAAATTCAATAGATTTAAGAACACAAGAACATATATACTATTTATTAAACACATAAGTTAGGCACGATACAAAATATCTTCCACAAAAGTAATTATCAATAGTAATATAACAAGACCTCATTTTTAGATCGATAAGTTGTATTGTAAATACGAAGGCATCGTTGCATAGCAATGCACGAAAAACTTGGTTTGAGTGCAATTGCTTAATGCATAAAATCGCATTCGACTATATTCGACTATAGTTGAATGCGATTCCTCCCCGGTTTGGTTGACAACAATTTCGGAGGAATCCATAAATAACTTCCTTTTCGGCCACAAATTATACCAATTTAATCACCACATCAAAATCCAAACAATCCAAAATGAACCTTTTACCAAGTCATGCAGCAACATTAGTTGAATTCCAAGAGTATGATTTATGATGAATTATGAATTATAATTCAAATTATTGCAACAAATTTTAAAAGTTCGAAAGCATTAATGAATTCTAATTCAATAATTAATTAATAAAATCAGGTCACACCACATTCAAATTAACTTTGAATTCTTAAACATCAACAAGAACAGCGATGTTAAATTTTCATTCCCACCGTCGGCGTCGATTGCGCGCGCCTAGCATCGACCTTTACTTAAAAATCGCAAAAACCACTCTTTTGGCTTAGAACAGTACGCGTGAGGTCAAAACTTTCATTGTTAAACGCTTTGTCCGCACTAATTTGATTAATTTCTCATTTTTAACAAAAAATTTCGAATTAACCTGCAGGTCGCCTTAGCGAGGTTGTAACTTGGAGAGTGCTTGCTTCCATTGCTCAAGGCCAACTGAATTTGGTTCAGTCAGGCGAGTTCCCACCATATAATAATACGCTTCAATGCATTCGAGCTGCACAAATGCTACAAACAAGTGCAAACCAAAAACGTCGGTGTAACATATTTTCTGATTGAAAATTGCAAAAAAATTATAATCATACTAAAATTTGTTTCAACTTAAAAATTAAAAAAATCTGTACCTATGCGTTTAAACAGTCTTAAAAGTGTAGACGTCGATCATTTTACATTTAGAATAAAATTAGGTTTTTCATTAAAAAAGACGTTTCCAAAAATGAAAATTTATTAATTAAAAAGTTAGAACTGCTATGGTTAAATGCAAAATAGTAGCTGATCTGAAAAATACTAAAATATAAAAACTATGGGGTCTACCAATTAGAGAGATAGAACTTTAGATAGGTATTGCCGCCATGTTATAAATGACATTGATGTCTATCATAGTGTATTTTATTCAGTAAAATTATATTACCAAAGTGGGAGCTCTGTTCGAGCTGCGTTCAGAGCATTACACGAATTTTAATAAACTTCGTTAATAAGCAGAATATCCGTTACTGGGCTAAAACAAATCAACAGATGGTCCATGAGAGTAACTTGCATACAAAAACAGTTACTGTTTGGTGTGATTTGTGGTCCGGATGCATCATTGGACCGTACTTCTTTGAAAATGAGCAAGTTACTTAAGTTATCTTACACGGATGAGTTATAATTGAAAAAACAAGTTCTATCGTTCTTATTGGTAGACCCTATACATTTATATAAGTAAGTTGTTTTGATTTTTTAAAGATCAAGAAGAAATTGAATATAAAATTAATGATAAATACTTTTGTGAATATAGAACTTTAAAATGTACTACATTTTCTTGTAATTTCTTAATATAAGAAGTGTTATCTAGAAGAAGTACTATAAGAAATAGATGAAGCTGGAATATAATATACAATATAAGTAAAAAAATTGAAAAAAAAAAACAAAAAAAACTCTAATTTTTAATGAAAATTCCCCCCTCCCCAAATCTACCTCCTTCCTACAAATGTTTATGTTCTAGAAACTTTTACGTCTCTGACCCCTGAGACTGTCCTCTGGCCTGATTTGCCCATCCAAATTATTGAATAGTGATAAAAATAGGTAGAGGAGCGTTCTACAAAAACGGTGGGTGATGGGGAAAAATTGAGGTCATATTCGGATTCAGAAATTCAGTTTACATAAAAATCATTAAGAATGGTGTCAAGACTAAAAAAAAATTTCGTTTTGCCGTCCAATGTTATTTGGCTAATTATACATAATGTAAAATGTAGATTGCGGTTGCTATTCATTTTATATACTACGACAATTTAAATTGCTGTGTTAATATTATAACTAACAAATTCACAAATCAATTCGATAATGACTGAAGCAGGAATATACAACCTTCACCTGAATTGGATTGTAAATAAATAGTAAACTTATTTCAAGTTAATAAAGTATCGGAAGAAAAAAAATTGTAAGATATATTTAACATTAATTTTCTTCTGCTTTTTCTTTAAATTTAGAAATTTAAAATTAATTTTCATAATTTTTTTAAGTACAATTTTAGCCTGTAAAATATAGTAGTAATAAATTAGAACTTTAATATAATGGAAAATTAACTCAAAACAAAAAACTTCAGTTACATTAATTTGTAGTAGGTAATTTAGTATGTACTTGTATTTATGTATGTAATATTCATTTATCATGTTTGTCAAATACTTTTAATCTTAACCTGTCTGGTAGTTACTAATGTTTGTTTTTGTTGTTTCACCACTTGACTGTTAAACTTCTATTATTTTAACGTTTTGTTTAGTTCTATTATATTTTAAATTTGATATAAATTAAGATAATAATTTATTATTGCGTAACAAATCATTAAAATGAAAAAAAAATCTTCTCAACTAAAACCAAACAAATAATAATAATTATATGCGCAAGTTATATTAAGTTTTATAAAATATAAAAGTATTTTTCAAACGTAATATGATATTTTAATTTCCCAATTGTTATCAATTTCATATTCAACCATTTAAATCGCTGCTTTAATAAATACATAAATCCCCAAATCTGAAATTCTATAAAAACTCCAGTAAAGACATAAAAGTCCCGAAGACTTTGGATAATTGAATAAATAATTTCAACTTTTTGAGATAAGTGCAACAGGTTACACATTATAAGTAGAAGAAGGTGCAGCAACAGAAGCCAAGTAAGTGTGATAAATATAACTTCAGTTCTCTTTTGCTTCTTGTTTAAATTTAAAGATTTTAAATTTGTTTCCAAATTGATTTTATCAAAGTCTGATAAACTGAAGATTATTTCTAAAATCTAATTAATTTGTTTAGAAATATTAATAAATACAGAAATAAATTAGTAGAGAATTGTTTACATTTTTATAGAATATCCAACTCAGTGTTACGCCACAGGATAAATTAAGATAATAACAGAAAATACTTAAATATAAAGTAATTGATAGAAATAAAGACAACTGAAGAATGTTTCTTAGCTGCAAAATAAAATAAAAAGTAACAATCGAATTAAGGATTATTATCAAGGATTATAATTATTAAATGTTTAAATTTCAGTCGACGCCGATTCCGCAAAGTTCAGATATTCTCGCACTTTATTTTAATTGTTAATACAAATTTATATTGTCATTTGGTTAACCATACAAATAAAATTGATTTTATTCTATTTTTATTTATTATTTTAATATTATTATTGATTGAGAAAATATAATTCTTAAAAATAACAAATTGAAATGTAAATTATTGCATATTTAATATATTGTAATGATATTTTTGACCAGCAGCCGATATTTTTGAAGGAGATTTGTCTTCTTGGGGGTTTTGATTCGGTTGGAGTCACTAATCGATTTGCACCGCGATTCAAAGACTTGTTTTCATGTCGGCAAGTCGGTTTTTAATTATTTAATGCCAATAACAAACACTGACTCAAAATTGTTACACATTATACTACTTTTAACACAAATATTATTGTTTACTGTGATGAACTAAGGTGTTGTGAAACCATTGACAAATCTTACGAACGTGAAGCTAAAATTAAGTGTGTTAAGAAGAAATTTGGTGCATACTGTATAATTTGAAACTTACGAGGGAATTTGTTGTTATAAGGTTGGAAGAAGGTTCGTTGAGCGGAGGACGTTGCGAGTCCACGTAAAATTTGTGCGTATCCAATTCTAATATTATAATTTGAGTTAATTTGTCAGCCGATTAACTGATTAAGTCAGGGAGCATATCCTGATTGTTGATAGTGCGATTATATAAGAAATTATTGTTTGCGTTTTGTTTCAAGCTGAAATAAAGCAGAAAATTAAAATTTGGTATTTGGATGATAAGAAAATTTAACAACGCCGACCGCCATTTGCATTTATACGACCATTATAATTTAACAAATTTTACTTACCTCAAATGGAAATTGGATTGAATTTGTATGGAATAAAAGAATACACGTGTGTAATTAAGCCGATTATCAAAGAAGTTTCACAAGAACAAAACTATCTGATCAACTCCGGTAGCCGAAGATTAGTAATAAAAACACCTGTAGCATCCAGTACAATACGGGAGCATTTGACAATCTACAACGAGGAAAGCAGTGGACCTCAAACGTTAATCAAGCTAAGAATTTATTGTTTATTTGAACTATTTTTATTTCTCAGAATTTTTATAATTTTCATAATTTTTTATACTAACATAATTACATTAACAGCTAAATTTGGTAAATGAATTTAGAAGTCATATTTGGAATTAAAGTAAATGCAATTCATTTATCAAGTCTTGCTACACGTTTACACATAGAGTCAGGAAACGAATTTATAAGTTTCAAGTTATTGGTAATAAATAAAACCTATTTTGCGTTCATATCAAGAATTTTGTTTTTCTGGAAACATACGATTCGTGGGTTTCAAATTGAACTCGCTCCTGAGAGTCAAGTATCTCCGAAATTATCTGAGCTAGCTGGAGAAAAAGGTAAGAGTGTGTAGAGCTTTGAAACTTTACATTACAATATAAAAATACAAAAAAATGGCAATTGTGATGGCAATTAATATGAAATAAAAAAAAATTAAGAAATATATTCAACCAGTTAATAAAAAAAAAGTAATTTAAATTGTAGATATTATCAACTTAATTATTACCTCCAATATCAAATTGCAGAACTATGATTGCATAATATGCCACAATACTACTGAAAATCTAAAAAAATTAAAATTTAAATAAAAATTTCAAAAACATACGCAACGTACCATGTATATTACCGATTTATTTACTTGAAACAATCCACTTGCCGTAAATTTAACTTTGGTGTGTAATAATTGTAATAAAATACATAAAAATCCGAAAAGATATTTATTAATACTTAAAAAATTAGTTCTCTCTGAAAATTGCAATTACATCTAAATGTTCGAACTTAGATTTTTTCCCCCTCTACTTAGATTTTAATCTAAGTTAAAGTTAGTTTTTTGGTAAATAGAACGCACCAATTATTGCTAAATATAGTCGTCACAATGATGAATGTATAATTCATGATATTAAAAAATAAACGTAAAATTGATATGGTCATTCGAAAAGAGTAAGCTAGTTACGTACACAGTTATGCATCTCTTGTAAGGTGATAATTCTTTAGTGATAACAAGTCAAGTATAATAATATCTTGCTTAGATAAGTATAATAACTTTATATATAATTGTAAAATTAACTTTAGTTCTTAGTCTTGTATTTTTACTCATGTAGTTACATTGCGTTAACGACCATTTAAAATTATATGTACTCCAACAAATTGTAGTGTTGTAAAATAAATGCATTTTTTTTGTTAACTAAGCCTATGACTTATTTAACTGGCGCAGTCGTTTGGATGCAAAAAGGGCACTAGTTTATGTAATCTAAGTGCTACTTGACTTTCAAGTCTTAATTTTGTAATTTGAAAAATTACCACGCCCAAGAAGAAGAGAATCAAAACAAAGGAACAAAAATCGTCCCGAGTTTCCTGTGAATCGACTCCATTCACCTGTAACCGCCCTGCTGAATTTTTGTGTGGAACAAAAATAGTCCCGGATCACATCGCTGGCGCTGGTTCCAGTTTCGTCTATCGAAGACACCAGTCCATTGAGTGACATCATACTTCAAAGAATATGAAAATAGAGTAAGAAAATTTAAAAATATTGAAGTGAAAAATTTGCAAAAGTGAAATAATTTAATAAATACTAATTTAATTACTTTTAAGCATTTAATTACTCAAAGAATCCAAACCAACTTGATTTCTCTTCTGATTCACAATTCGCTTAAACGAATTTGATCAGGAAAAAAGCAAGCTGTTGAATACCTTGGTAATTAACTATTGCATACTTTTTATTATTAAGTTCATATTGGAACGTAGTAAGCGAGAAGTTTGGTGTACGAATAGCGTACTTAATTTCCATTCTGACTAACGTTTCATGAGTAGGAACCCATAGCTTTAAGTCGTTTACTAACATAAAAACAAAATTTTTTGTGAGTTTATTTTTAATTAAACTTTAACACTGGATTTATTCGATTCAAATTCTGATTCAGATCTAGCTAGTCTAAACGAATTTGATCCTCATAATCACAATTCATTAGAAGTCGACGAGTTAGTTGACCTTTTTAATAATCTTGAAATGGCAAATGAACCAAGTTTATACCCACCTGGATTTCATACCAATTTACTTAATGAAATTCCAAAGTTCAATGGTGAACCATCCGAACTTTCTGAATACATTAGGGCCGCAGAAAGTATCATAAACCAATTTTGGCAAATTAACCAACCAAATGCTTATATCAATACATTGTTATTATCGGCAGCCAGCAATAGATTAAAAGGTGCAGCTTTAGAAATAGTAACAGGTCAAACTATTCCCACCTGGAGGGATTTAAAAAATTTATTAATAGAAAACTTTGGTGACCAAAGATCCGAAATTAATTTAAAAATAGAGCTATCAAGATTTAAACAAAATTTTAAAGAAGGTCCCGTAGACTTTTATAACCGATGTCGATCGTTATTAGCAATCATCAATTCGAAAATATCTTTAGGAGACGAGAGTTTAGAAATAAAACAATATAAATTAGATGAAGCAAGAAAGTTAACATTAACTTCATACATTAGTGGCCTAACAGAACCACTAGGTTCTTTCATTAGAAGTAGATCCCCACAAATGTTAGAAAATGCACTAACTTATATAAAAAACGAACTTGATGTTCGTCATTTTCAAAATTTAAATTCTAAAGTAAATAATACGCCATTTAAATTAAATACCCACCAAAATATCGCGCCTCAACAGAAGAAACCAATTCAATACCAACAATTTCCAAACTATCACTTCCAAAATCAAAATCAACAATTTCCAAACCATCAATTTCAAAATTATCAACCCCAATATTCTATTAAAAATCCACAATTTAGATCCCTAAATAATCAACCACCTCAACAATTTCCAGGATTTCAACAGAAATTCGGAAAACCCGTACAAAATGTTTTTAAACCCCAAAGAAATTTTCAACACAATTTCAAACCAGAACCGATGGAAACATCAACAGTAAAAAAACGTTCTGCTACGCAACAATTAGGTAGACAAGGTCCGCCACCAAGACCAAATTTCTCATCAAGTAATTTTAGAAATAATAATTACATTCAACAATCTAATCAACCTTGGAACTTTATATCACAAGAACTATTTCATCAACAATTTTCACCAGAAAATTTTGACCAACAAGAAGATTTAGATTATGTTACCGAAACGGAAAACGACGGTCATTCTTATTGCTATAACGATACACTTTCTGAACAACAAGAAAACCCCGAATACCAAAATTACCTATATTGCACTAACGAACCTGAATCATTAAACGAACCAGAAAACGAAAACTTAAGACAAGAAAATTTTTGTTAAACAGCCTCGGAATCAATTCATTTTCTATCAACCCCTCTACTTCTCTACCTTACATTCTGTTACCCAACTCAAAAAACAAATTGTTAATAGACACAGGCAGCTCAAAAACTATTTTAAATCCAAACTTTGTTTACGAAAATTTCCCAGAAACCATTTATGAATCACCTTTCGAAATCACAACTAGTCATGGTACAACTCGACATCAATACGTAGCTGATGTCCCTATACTTTCTTTATTTAATGAAGAAGGAAATCACCAAGTATACTTATTTGATTTTCATTCAGATTATATCGGACTTATAGGCTCCGATTTATTGTCGATATTACCTGCAAACATAGACTATAAATGGCAACATATACAAACCGAAAAAACAGTTGTCCCTTTTTATTATAACGAAAATTTAAATAAGCAGAATATACAAAAACGCAATTACTGTAATTTTCTAAAGCCAGCAAATCATGCTACTATTAGACATTTAACAATAGAACCTAGATCAGAACGATTCGTTAAATTGCCAGCTGTAGGAAAAAATGGAATCAAGATATCTCCAAAAATTAAATTTTCTCACGACCTTATTATGCCCTCAGCAATAGTTAAATTGAAAAATAATTATTTTATGACTTCGATTATTAATATTTCAGATGAACCAAAACATATATCAATAGATCAACCCCTTTACTTGGAAGACTATATTGAACAAGAATCAATACAACTTAACCATCATGATATTGATAATTCAAAATCTGTTAAACAAAAACTTTTGCAAAATCTCAAAGATAATTTAAGATTAGATCACTTAAACTCAGAAGAAAAAGCGTTGCTTACTAATTTATGTTATGATTTCAAAGATATTTTCTATCACCCTGATATACCATTATCTTCCACTAATTTTACTAAACATCATATACGTACTAAAACAGAAACACCCATTTTTACCAAAACCTATAGATATCCTCATTGTCACCGAGAAGAAGTTAGAACTCAAATCAACAAAATGTTAAAAGATGATATAATTGAACATTCAGAAAGCCCTTATAATTTCCCAATTTGGATAGTACCTAAGAAATTGGACGCTTTAGGAAAGCAAAAATTTAGAATAGTTATTGATTATAGAAAATTGAATGAAAACACTATTGAGGATAAATTTCCCCTACCAAATATTGAAACAGTATTAGATCGATTGGGAAGATCAAATTATTTTTCAACTCTTGACCTAGCAAGTGGTTTTCATCAAATAGAATTAGAAGATGAAGATAGAGAAAAGACAGCTTTCTCAACCGAAGAAGGACACTACCATTTTAAACGTATGCCTTTTGAGCTTAAAAACGCACCAGCCGGATTCCAAAGAATGATTAACACCGCTCTTAGCGGATTAACACCTACACAATGTATGGTATACCTCGATGACGTCATTGTGTATGCAACATCATTACAAGAACACATTCAAAGATTGAAAAACATTTTCGAAAGATGCCAACAGACTAATTTAAAAGTGCAACTAGATAAGTCGGAATTTCTACAAAAATCAGTAAAGTATTTAGGACCAGGGGTGGGCAAAATACAGGTAAAACTGTATTTGAAATACAAAATACAAGATACATTGAGTAATGTATTTGAAATACAAAATACAAAATACATTCGTGTGATGTATTTGAAATACAAAATACAAGATACAGTATTTTAAATACAAAATACAGTATTTCAAATACAAGATACATTTTAAAATACAAAATACATTTTAAAATACAAAATACATTTTAGAATACAAAATACATTTTAGAATACAAAATACATTTTGAAATACAAAATACATTTTAAAATACAAAATACATTTTAAAATACAAAATACATTTTAAATAAAAAATACATTTTAAATTAACAAACACAGTTTATTTAAATTACAAAACTACATTTACAAATTAATAAACAATAATGTACAATAATAGGTACACCAATCTAAATTTTAATTAACCTGTTGGTTTCCTTTCAAAAATACAAGAGTTTCAAAATTATTGTCGCTCAATTTTCCTCTGGTTGGAGAATGGATAAATCCAGCAAACGAAAATAATCTTTCTACTGGTGCAGAAGAACACAAACTTGTATTGAATTTTATAAAAGCTTTTTTAATGTTTGGATACTTTTCAAAACTTGAGAAGCATTTGCTTTGGTCGTTTAAAAATGTAACTACTTCCAATTCCGCATTAGAGTAAGATGTCTGAACTTCCTCGGATGGTTTTGCGAAAACAAAAAAGTCATCTTCTGTATTTAAAAGCGTAGAAGACGAAGTAAGGCTATTATTATTATTAATATTATTTGCTTTCATCACCACTTCTACAGCTTTGTTGCAAAGAGCTTTTATTTCTTTTATTTGGCAATCAGTTGTTGTATCAGGTAGCCACCGAAGTTTAAAATGCGGGTGTAAGCATGTTGCTACAATTGCCTCATCAACTTCTTGTGACAATTTAAAAAATTTATCGAAACGCTTCTCCAAATGAACGATTAATTCTGCTGTTAAATCAGCAATGATGGGCGACACATTGGAACTTGCTATCACATTTTGCAATCGAATTTTTAAGGAATATATAGTTGGTAGAAGCTGTCCGTAGTAGCAGTTATTTTGTGCCTGCAGACAGTCCAACGCACATGCTATGGGTTTCATTAGGCTGCAAAATTGTTGCAAGTATTCCATTTCCAAATCTTTGATTTTAATATTTAAATTTAGTTTATCAAATAAAACATTAAGTTTTTCTTTATGCTTTAAAAGATGGTTAATTGAATCATACATTGAGTTCCATCTAGTCGGACAAGGATATATTAGTTGGCATCCAAGGACCTCATAAATGACTTCAGCACTCTTTGGTCGTCGTGATGAATTCCACAATGTGGTACATTTAGCAAGAGCAGGATGATGCGTTCTGGCAGCTTTAGATTTCACTAAAGCTTTTTGTAAATCGGTTGTCCCCAATAAACTTAACGTATGACTGGCACACCTCAAATGATTCGGTAAATTTATTAGAGAATCTTGAATTAGTATCGTTTCAAATTGAAAATCATCGGAATCATCGGGATTCTCATCCAAATCTTCATCTAAAATATCAACTCCGAATTCTTTGAACGCTTTTACAAAATTTGAACCATTATCGGTTACGGTCGATATTAATTGTTTCTGTTTCAAATTATACTCCGAACAAATTTCAAATAACATTTCGGCAATTTTATCATAAGAATGAATTCCTTTAAATCTTCGACAGGCCAACACGCAACTCTTTCGCTCAAGAGTTTTATGGTCAATCCACGGAGTAATATACATAAGTTAGGAGAGTGCACTCGTTCAGTTATAGTGGTCATATAACGCACGCTTGAAAAGAGAGACGGCGCGAGACAGAGAACTCATCGCGAGACCGTTCATTTCCATGTATTTCATAGGGTTTAAAGCATTTTCTACAATTAAACTAGGTACCTTCAACGTTTCATTACATTTATTGTTTTTTATTGATATTATTCATAAACTATAAAGTATTACTTACTACAAAAAACTAAAAATATTAATATTTAATTACATAAGAAGTAGAAATAACATCAATTTGAATACCAGTCGCTAAAATAATTTTCAGTTTGCAATTTGAATATTTTATTTTTCTCCTTAAAGTTCGATTTAGTTTTTAATTCCGTGTCTTTGAAGTATTACCTTTTCAACAATTAGTGTTTTAGCGTAAAATATTTACTTTCTATATTCTATTGATAATAAGGAATCCTGGTTAAATTTACTTTCAGTGTTGCATTCCGAGATAACGTTTGTTTTGCATGGCGGGATCCACAAAACACATTGCAATTTTCGTTTAGTCTGTGTAAAGCATTCATTGTTAAATTATTGTTGACTAAAAATATTGTTAAAAATATGGGCTACAAATGTTTTGTGTCTTATTGTCGTTCGGGATATGCATCCTGTAGCGAAATTGTATCTTTATTTTCACCCCCTAAAGATCCTGAGTTGTTGAAAATTTGGATTAAAAATATACCCCGTGCTGATAAAATTTTGAGTCGAAAAGACCGAGTTTGTGCGAAACATTTCGATCCTAAATATATTGTCAGAGAATGGAAAAATGACTTAATTAATGTAAGTTTGTTTTAGTTATTTACGCGGTTATGTACAATGTGTATATAGGTGATGTATATAAGGTATGTATAGTTAAGCAAATTCATGTCTTATAGATTTATTAACATAATTTATGTAATGTGTCTTAATTTTTTTAAATTCGGTTCACAAATAAAGCCAGAAAAAAATATTTAAATTTAGACTAATTTAACTTCAAAAAACACAAAAGGACAAAAGTAAACATAAACCACAAAATGTTATTACCGATTTCATTAATTATTTTGTTGGTTTATAATCTTGCAATACGAAGTTTTTAATAATCACCCAAATATTCTGATTATAGAAATATTGAACTATCAATAAAATAGATTTTGAGGTGAATTTTAATTTTATGCATATTGTCCATTCTTATATAATTAAATATTAATACTCTTATTTTATATAATTGGTAATACATTATAGTTCATAAATAATATCAATAAAAAACAATAAATGTAATGAAACGTTGAAGGTACCTAGTTTAATTGTAGAAAATGCTTTAAACCCTATAAAATACATGGAAATGAACGGTCTCCCGATGAGTTCTCTGTCTCGCGCCGTCTCTCTCTCCAAGGCGTGCGTTATGTGGCCAAGCGTTAGCCGGTCGCTAGATACCAAGCAACCTCTCCTAACTTATGTATATTACTCCGTGGGTCAATCCAATGAGCAGTGACCCCCATAAAACTCCTATGCTTCGTAGACCAAATATCAGCGGTTGTGGAAATATATTCTATATCTTATATATATATATCAGGGTTTCTTTCAATTTTTCATGAATTCTGAAGTATTTATCATCAATTTTTCTCCCCAGAGTACGTCGCGACATTATATTTACTTCCGGTCGAATATCTTTAATTAGCTTTATAAAATATGTATCTTCAACGGTTGATAACGGTTTCATGCTGTTGATAATGTAATCCATCATATTTTGATCAAAGGTATCTTGTTTGGAACAATTAGCATAGTTTACGATTTTTGGTTGTTTTAATGTTTTACTACCGACTACTTCCAAATTACCGTCATGTTTTCTTTTATTCCTGTTACCAGAAATTTTGTTGTCAATTTTGAATTTTTCATATTCTTCTAAAACTCTTGGATGCAGTCTCTTGAGATGGGTTTTAAAATTTGTTGTTGACTTTATCGTCCCACTAATCACCACTTCTTTATTTTTGTCTTTTAAGCATATTTGACAAACAGCTTTTACAATGCCAGTCAATACTTGATCAGTACATACTTTAAAATACATACCGTTTAAAAGTGCTGGAAGAACAGAATCTTCAGAAGATTCGACCATTTCAAAAACGTTATTTGATGATGAAGCCATTATGGATGTAATGTAGTTATATAAACTTTTATCAGTAGTTATCAGTTTCACTTCGATCTAAATGTTTCTTTATCTCACAGTAGTTTTAGTTAATTATAATATTTTTTTGAATTTTATTAAATTGGTAATAGTAATAGTATAAATTATACTATATAATTAAAATCCTAATACAGGGTTTCTGTAAAATGTATTTGAACGGCGTCCTATCACATACAATGTATAATTCTATTGTTGAAGGTTGGGCCAATAAAAATGTATATAAAGTATAAACTAAATTCCATTCAGCACGTGCCGTGTAAAACGTTCCTTAATTAAATTAAAATGTATTTTTGTATTTTAAAATGTATTTTGTATTTTAAAATGTATTTTGTATTTTAAAATGTATTTTGTAATTTAAAATGTATTGATTTATCGTGTTTTAAAATTTAAATTTTAAAATTTAAACAGCTAATGAAAATCTTACAAGATAAGGCTAATGAACGTTTGTAATTGGTGCTTTATGGCACATTTAAAATTTTAAAATTTAAATTTTAAATGAAATTATAAAGAGTTGACAGTGTCCAGAAAAGATTATTCTATTAATATATTTCTGAGGTATTTAATCATTTATTCAAAAATATGCTTTGCAAAGCATTTAAAGAACATTTTACACAGAATTTTTTAACAGGACCCTTAATATGAATTTCATTCGCTCAACCTTCAGCAATAAATAATACTTAAACTGTATTTTTGTATTTTAAAATGTATTTTGTTTTTAAAATGTATTTTGTATTTTAAAATGTATATTGTATTTTAAAATGTATTTTGTATTTTAAAATGTATTTTGTATTTTAAAATGTATTTTGTATTTTAAAATGTATTTTGTATTTTAAAATGTATTTTGTATTTGAAATACAAAATACAAAATACATTTGCAAAATGTATTTGAAATACAAAATACAAAATACAAAATGTATTTCAAATACGTATTTCAAATACATGTATTTTAATTCTGCCCACCCCTGTTTAGGACACATAATTTAGGACACATAATCAGTAAAAAAATTCCCCTTGCCAAAAACAAGAACAGAAATTAAATCTTTTCTCGGACTTTTAGGCTATTATCAAAAATTCATAAAAGATTTTGCCAAAATAACCAAATTCTTAACCAAATGTTTAAAGAAAGATAGTAAAATTATTCATGATCAAAATTTTGTTGAATCTTTTAATTACCTGAAATCGGTATTAACCAACGAACCGATATTGGCCTATCCAGATTTTGAACAACAATTTGAATTAACGACCGACGCTTCCAAGTACGCATTAGGAGCAAGTTTGTCCCAAAATTCAAAACCTATCTGTTTTGCTTCTAGAACTTTAAATGAAACGGAACAAAGATATTCTACGATTGAAAGAGAACTTCTTGCAATTGTTTGGGCAACTAAAAATTTTAGACCTTATTTATTTGGAACTAAATTTGTACTATATACAGACCACCGCCCTTTGGTGTGGTTACGTAATTTGAAGGAACCAAAGCCAAATTAACTCGCTGGGCACTTAAATTAGAAGAATTTAATTTTGATATAAAATACTTACCAGGAAAAGCTAATAAAGTAGCCGACGCCCTGTCTAGAATACAGATTCACCCGACTACAATTGATGATGATCTATTTAATGACATAGACAAATTCATCAAAAATCTAGAAAGACTAAATACTCCTGTTCCAGATTTATTTCCTTCCGATGCAAGCATTATGCCCGAAAGAAACGATACACCCGACCTGAACGATTTCGACATACCCATATTTAATCCCCCACCTGAAGAAGAATCAAATGTCATTAATCCTTTGATATCACAAATCAATAATGATGATAACTCATTAGCAGATACAATTCATACTCAATTAGAATCAACGCCCACTATTGATATTTGCGAGAAACCTTTACAACATCATCCTAAACAAATAGAATTTATAGAAACTATCTTGCCAAAGAAAATTAAAACAACGACCCTGGATAATAACAAACATATCCTAATATTCCTAAATCAATCAAATAAATTAGACAAATTCAATGAATTATTAATTGAATATTACGAACCAGATACACACTATTATTGTTACTTTCCCAATGAAAATGTATACCAAGACTTTTCAAATTATATTATATCAATATCTAACGAGAATACACCCATTCATAAATGCACGAGACAAGTTACTTACGTCACTGATCTCAAAGATAGAAAAGAAGTAATCGAAAACTACCATTTAGGAAAAACCACCCACCGTGGAATAAATGAAACATACGAACATCTTTGTAGAAAATATTATTGGAAGTCAATACGTAAAGATATTGAACAATTTATAAATAATTGTAGCACATGTAAATTACAAAAATATAATAGACACCCGCTTAAACAGCCTCTACAAATGACACCAACACTTAATAAACCTTTCCATACTTTACACATGGATATTTTTCAAATCAATGGTCAAAAATATTTAACGATAATAGACGCATTTTCAAAATTTGCACAGGCTTACCTTTTAAGATCCAGAAACTTAACGGATATTGTAGACAAATTATTCTCTTTTATAACATACACTACACCTCAGATTTTAGTAGTAGATAACGAATTTGATAAACAGCCATTGAAAAATTTCGTACAATTTCATAAAATCATTCTTCACGTAACTACACCCTATAGTCACACTTCAAATTCTCCAATAGAACGTTTACACTCAAACCTACTGGAACGATACCGATTATTAACTGATTTGGAAGAAAACAGAAAAATCCCCTATGCAATTTTGGCCTACAATCACACTACAGGGTGACCCAAAAAAAATGATAACAAAACTTTTTATCATAATAACTTTATTAAACTGAAGAAAAACTTTTTCACAACAAATAATAATAACTAACATTATTGTTGAAAAAAATAATTAACTAGTTTCGAAATGGCCGCCTTCTACTGCTATACACAACGTCAAACGCTTCTGAAAATTTAAGGCTACGCGCCGAAGCTCTTTCATGGATATCCGATCCCAATCACGGTACAACGACTGCTTTAACGCCTCCGAACTTTTGTGAGGTGTCTCACAGGCTTTGGCCTACAAAATTTACCACACGCTGTAATCCATCGGATTGAGATCTGCCGAGTATGGGGAACCATTCCGTGGATGTGATGATATCCGGGAAATGAGATTTGCACCAATTTTGAGTGGCTTTTTGCCCTATGCGCGTTGGTTCGTTGACCAATCTGGTTGAAACGTCGAATTCGCATCGTCGAAATGTTGATGAGCCCATGGAAGGACGACGGCTTCGAGAACGTCGCCTCGGTAAATCTCTTAGTTAAATTTCATACCCTGATCCACAAAAACCAGAGGGTTTTTCCAGTTGAGCAAATTCCGGCCCAAACTATCACAGACTGTAGATATTTACGGTGCTATACGGCAGCAGAAGGACCTAGAGCATTAACAGACCAAATCCGGTCATTTTGACGGTTGTGCGCTTGCTCGACGGTGAAAGCTTCTCATCTGTGAACACAATCCGATTCCACGATAGAGAAGCGGCGCGACAAAGGAGCTGACGATATCTTTGAAGTAGCACGAGCTTGTTACCATCGGTCAACAGTTGAACTTTTTGAATATTATTGGGCTTGACCTTAAGGTGCTTCTTACCTATTCAGCGAGCCGATTCACGTGAAACACCGATCTCGCGGGCAATTTTTCTCATTGAGACCCTCGAATTTTGCAGAAATCGTTTCTTGATGATCTGACGGACCCTCGACGTGCTGACTGTTCGCTTTCTTCCGCTCTCTGGATGACGTCCGTTTTGACCGCGCTTCTCAATTTGTTTGATTATTCGGCTGACATTTGGTGCCGCTATGCCGAGCCTTCGCGCGATGTCACAATTGCGCATTCCATGTTGATGTAACTCTAAAATTTTCTCTCTTTGATTAGATATCTATAAAATAAGCAATAAAACACATAACAAAATTTGACAGTTTTCCATACATGTAGCATTTTTAACTGGCAATCTCAGTGTGCTAAAATAAAATACCAACAACAAAAAACTTGCGTGTTAGGTCCGATTAAACTTTGTTATCATTTTTTTTGGGTCACCCTGTATACACTCTAACTTAAACCACACACCTTTTGAAATATTATTTGGACATACTGAATGTAGAAATCCTTTTGATTTAGATTTTTCAAAGACATACTTAGAAACGTACGTTAATGACCATGAAACTAAAATGAAAGATATTTATAATAGTTTAGAAGAAAAACAAAAACAAACCAAAGAATCGAGAAATGAAAAAATTGATAAACCCCGGAAAATTCACATTTTTAAAATTAACGATAAAGTTTATATAAAATCCCAAAATAGAAACAAAAAAAACCCAAAATTTAAAGGACCTTATATTGTGACCAAAATACATGAACACGATACGTACGATTTAATTAATGAATCTACGAAAGCAACAATCAAAAGACATGCTAATGACCTTTTACCTTTCGCAGAAAGATTTTCTCAGCCTTCACAATCTTCACAGTCTTCATATGGACCATTGTCTTAAGTGACGTTACGATCCAGCCCTTGACGAACAATCCTGGACTCTATCCATTAATCCTAGGAGAAGCTCATTTAAAAGAATGTGATTGGACTTTGATTAAAATTCTAGATTATTCACCTATACTAAACGAATACGATATATTTAAGAAAAATCTTGTTAAAACAATAAGTACTCTTGAGGGAGGACGCTTTAACGATTCCTTTAACTGTTTAAATCAATTAATAACTTTAGATCTATACATAAAAAAAACGGACAAATTGATCAATCATCTATTTCCCACTATTCGTAATAGAAGAGGTTTAATCGATGGATTAGGAAGCGTAATGAAATTTGTTACTGGAAATTTGGACTCTAAAGACGGTCAACGTTACGAAAAATTAATAAGTGAACTAACTCAAAATTCCGAAAAACAAAAACTTATATTGTTAGAACAAGCGCAGATTGTTAATGACAGTATAAACATTTTTTCCGAAAACATTAAACAGTTACAAAATAATCAGGAATTATTAAACAAAGATTTAATAAGATTGAACAAAAATATTGACGTTATTTTTAATTCAATTTCTACCCAAACAACATTAACTCAAGCAACTTTTTCCTTACAATTTTTAATAAATATATTCGAAGAATTAGAAAACTCCTTGACTTTTGCACAAAATCATCAAATACACCTATCGTTAATAAACAATAAAGATTTACTCACTGCACTTGATGGTATATCGGAAAATTTGCAACAACTTCAAATTACAACTAATAAACAATTAAAACTACCTTATTCAGTTTCCCTTGAAAACCTCCATTTATACGAAACCCTAATAAAACTTAAGGTTGAGTTGTGTATACAACCCCCTGTGGTCTTTTAAGTTGTAGGGTGCTAAGGTACAAAACGGCCTCAACAACGCTGTTAATTTTTCCGTAAGTCCTCTTATGTATGGAAATTTGTAATATTTAATCGTTCTTGGTCCATCCTCGATCCAATCCATATTAGTTTCGTTATTCCTACCTAGTTCGCATCTTTTTATAAGCTTGTCTATAAACCAAATTGGGTAATCGTTATCAGCTAGGAGTTCTTTTACCTTCTTTATGTTTTCTCTTTGGAAAGGCGTGCTTGATGACGGGTTTTTTTGTATTTGTAATGTCGACTACATGTTATTTTATTGGTAACCTACTACTAAAGGTAGGAGTTTTTGTTCTTTGTAGCCAATTATATTTCCATATGTTCTCTCTTTTTTGTAGTCCTGATGAAGAGGTAAATAAAATTCTCGAAACGTCGACAAATAGTTAAAGGTTTAATTCTTACACCAAGTCCAATTCCCGATAACTATATTAGTATTGAGTGTATGGACGATAAGACCCCAATGGATAGTTGTAATTACAACGGGAGATTGTTTAACACCATCAAGAGAGAATATTCTAACACCATATGGAAGGCATCAAAAACACTTGTTAGTTTGCAAGGCCGATTGGCGCGATTGAGGAATGACAGAATCTTTTTGCTTAGATGTAGGAGCGAGAAAGTCACCCCACCTCATATAGACAATAGTTTCAGAGGAGTAGTGTTGATGATGTTGGGAGAGCACCCTTTTAAAAATTGTGCCCTGACCCACATAAGAAGATATAAGGAATCTATCTTAAGCTTTGAAATTGGGATCGTTTGTTGGAAACTGAGTGAATTGCTTAAACAGAAACAAGAGTTAATAATGAAACTTAAAGAAGAATTGAACATAAATATTTACACGAGACTAATGAAGACATGTAAAACACAATACAATTTTGTTTTTGATAATAAGAAACAAGTACACATAAGGAAGATGGAAAAATTATTAAACAAAAAACAAGAGTCGAACAAGGTTGTAGGTATAGGTAAAAAAATTGTCAATTATACGAACCTGAATATACCAGGTTTTGCGTTATCATCACTGTCTCTAAGTCCAAAGTTTGGATTACCAATTAAAGAATTCCCAGTGCTCCCAGTTATTAAAGATTTGGAAGATTGTTTGCAAGGTATTGTAAAAGATGAAGACACTTTAAATAGACTGAGAGCAAAATGCACCAATATAGTCACTAATCACAGGAATAGATTAAAAAATAACGATAAGGACGACGTTGTTTTTGAAAGAATAAATACAAACCATATTAAGACTAAAAATTGGATAAAAGAACACCCGGAAATCATAGTGTCCAAATCAGATAAAGGTGGTAAAGGAGTACTGTAGTGATGCTTAGACAGGAATATGAAAGAGAAATGTTGGGGATGCTGTCTGACAATGATTAATTTTTATTAATTAGTAAGGATCCTACAATCAAGTACCAGAACTTAGTAAATGGAAAACTGAAGGAGTTGAAAGATAAAAAAGTAGTTGATAAATTCCAATACACTAGCCTCATTAGGTATAATTCGTTACCTCCTAAAATTTATGGACTTAGAAAAACCCATAAAGAAAATTTACAACTTAGACCTGTTGTGAGTTGCATAAAGTCACCAACTTACAATGTAGCAAGATTTTTGAGCGACATTTTAACTAAAGTGTTAACAACATCACAATACATTGTTAAGAGCTCAAGGGAATTTGCTGAATTGATTAATGGTAGATTTATTCCTGAAAATTATACACTATTATCCTTAGACGTAGTTTCCCTTTTCCCGAGTATTCCGATAGAATTAGTTGTACGAGCTATAAAAAGGAAGTGGAAATTTATCAGCTGCTACTGCAACTTGAGTCTCGATGAAATGCTACAACTTGTGGAACTATGCTTCACTACCAATTATTTTAAATTCAATGGTCAATTCTATACCCAGAAATACGGTTTGGCGATGGGTAATCCAGCAAGCCCTGCTCTTGCTGGTTTAGTAATAGAATGCCTGGTGGAGGATGTATTGGGAACAATTGATGTCCATGTACTATTTTTCTATCTGTACGTAGATGATTCCATTTGTGCTGTTCCTAAAAACTCAGAGAATATTGTTTTACATGAATTCAATAAATACGATAAAAGAATAAAATTTACACTGGAAAAAGAAAGTAAGAGAGAATTAGTTTTTCTAGATATGACGGTGGGAAGACGTAATGAAGAGATAGTGACAAATTGGTACATTAAACCTTACGCTTCCCAAAAATTGGTTAGTTACCAATCCTACCACCATCTTAACCATAAGATTGCTATCGTGGTGGGATTGATAAAGAGAATTAAAGCAATTAGCCATCCAACTTTCCAAAGAGAAAACATAAACAAGGTAAAAGAACTCCTAGCTGATAACGATTACCCAATTTGGTTTATAGACAAGCTTATAAAAAGATGCGAACTAGGTAGGAATAACGAAACTAATATGGATTGGATCGAGGATGGACCAAGAACGATTAAATATTACAAATTTCCATACATAAGAGGACTTACGGAAAAATTAACAGCGTTGTTGAGGCCGTTTTGTACCTTAGCACCCTACAACTTAAAAGACCACAGGGGGTTGCATACACAACTCAAGGATCCAACTGATAAAAATAAAAAATCTGAGGTGATATACGAAATTAAATGTAATGATTGCCTTAGCACATATATAGGTCAAACAAGACAGTGGTTAGAAAAAAGAATAAAACAACATGAAGGGGATTGCAGGAGAAGTAATAGGAAATACTTAAAAACGGGAGCAACACAAGGGGAAGTTGAAAGGGATAGTAAGGAAGATGGGTGGGGGACCACAGCATTGACACAGCATCATATGGATACTAACCATAATTTTGATTTCAAAAATTGCAAGATTTTGGATTATGAAATTAACAACCTGAAGAGGAACATAAGTGAGATGTATTTTATAAAGACGAATAAAAATTGCGTTAATTACAGAGATGACACAAAAAACCTTAGCTTATGTTATGGTGATCTTATTGACTGATTGGAGAGGTGTTTTTGGTTAATTGTATCCGTTTTAATTAACGATGAAAATTTTAAAAATTTTAAATATAAGTGTAAGACTGGGTGATAAAGTTATCGTTTTGCTCTAAGCGATTAGTTATCTGTTGAATTTGTTCCTCGTATTTTAAATTTTCTGCAGTTTTAATTTAATTTGACTGGTTTTAATAGTTGTAATTTTTAGACAAATTTTTTATAATTTGACTGGATATTTTTATACAATTCCGTTTTTATTTCGGTTCTGTAAGCGCTCGAGAGGCGTGCTTGATGACGGGTTTTTTTGTATTTGTAATGCCGACTACATGTTATTTTATTGGTAACCTACTACTAAGGGTAGGAGTTTTTGTTCTTTGTAGCCAATTATATTTCCATATGTTCTCTCTTTTTTGTAGTCCTGATGAAGAGGTAAATAAAATTCTCGAAACGTCGACAAATAGTTAAAGGTTTAATTCTTACACCAAGTCCAATTCCCGATAACTATATTAGTATTGAGTGTATGGACGATAAGACCACAATGGATAGTTAAAATAAAAAGTTTAAATAAAAATGGAAATTAGCGCTCATGAAGTTGCAGTCACCGACTCGGATTTTTTGCAGTAAATATCAATTATTTGTCGACGTTGTTCGTTCGTGTACTTTACCATAATAAAAATGTTGTCTTTGCTAAATGTTTTGACACTGATAGTTTGGTTATTGGTTTAAGGGTGCGTTCACAATAAAAGTTCAAAGTTGTCAAGTCCTTATTGGAAAGCCCTTTACTAATTATTATTAAATTACTATTAAAAATTTGTAAATTATACAAAAAGATTTTAGGGTGGATCCGAGGTTTGTTACTAAAAATATCCCTCTAGACCGGTTCTACTCGGCAAAATGTGTGCTATCAGGAAGGGGTGGATCTCCCTCGTTCGTAAAAAAATATTTTATAGAAAAACAATTTAATTATAAGTAGTATTTGTAACACCCTGTGCTGTAAAATGACCAAAATATTGTAAACCTTTATGCAGCTTAAGAAATAAGGGGATTTAATTTAATCATTCTGACCATCGATCCCGTTGGGACGCAATTTACCCGTACTCTTGACCGTGAGATGCAATTTTCCATCTCCCGAGAAAGCTTACCAGAAAGATAAGCGAAAAATCGACTAAAGTACACAGTAGTTTTATTTAAAGCCCAAGTCCAAATTCCCAAAAATATCTTGTAAATTATTGTGTAGTAATTGTTATTAATTGTAGTATTTTAGTATTAGTGTAAAATCTTAGTGTATGGCAGTCTGATAAATCCCTGAAAATTCTAAGAAATAACATTAGTATTCACCATTTACGATTACTCATTTACAAGTTACAGCACCGAGAAGAGATCAGCCAATCAGTATTTTTTATTATGGAAAAGAATGAGTTTCGAGTTTTGATTAAACACTATTATTTAAGCAAGAAAATGATAACCGAGACCAAGGCAAGCTGAATAAGTATTACCCGGACTCTGCACCGTCGATTGAAACGATTTATAAATGGTTTACTGTTTTTGTTGTGGACGTACGAGCACCAATGGTGCTGAACGTTCTGGACGCCCAAAAGAGGTCACTACACCAGAAAATACGGAAAAAATCCATGATACGATGTTGAATGATCTCAAAATGAAATTATGGGAGCTAGCTAAAGCTGTAAGTATATCAATGAAATGTGTGGGCAATATCTTACATGCGTTTTTGGTCATGAAGAAGCTCTGCGCTTCACTTCAATTCACTTTAGAGAAAGAAATTAACAACAAAATAACGTTTTTAGACATTGAAATCATAAGACACAACAACACTCTTCAATATAAATGGACACAAAAAACAACATGGTCAGGGAGATATTTAAACTACAACTCATATCACCACCAAAGTCATAAAATAGGTACCGCTATTGGGTTAATAGATCGAGCCATTAAATTAACACACGGGAACTACAGAAGGGAAACTTTAAAAATTGCTAAAGAAACACTTATCAGAAATAACTATCCAAAATCTCTTATAAATAAATTAATCAAAGACCGGGTTCATAAATTATATAATTGTAATTATACCACAAAAGACACCAAAATATACTTTTCTTCTATCCCTTACGTGAATGGTCTTAGCGAGAAAATCAAATATATTCTTAAACCGTTTAACATCAACATTTGTTTTAGATCTCCAAATAACCTAGGCTTGCATTACTCAAAACTTAAGGACCCCATTCCACAAGAAAAAAGATCTGGAGTTATTTATAAAATGTCCTGCAATGATTGCAATTTAGTTTACATTGGGCAAACAAATCAATGGCTTAAGAAAAGGATCAGCGGTCATATTTCTTCTATTAGATGTAATAAACCCGAATCTACCGCAGTCGCAAAACATATCCTTGAAGACGGACATAATATGGACTTCAAAAACACAAAAATTATTAAGACAGTCACAACATATAGGGACAGAATATTACACGAGATGATAGAAATTAAAAAAGAAAAAAACACCATGAACAGGAAAACTGACATCGAGGGACTTAGCAATATTTATAGTCCTTTATTAATATAATTTCTTCTCCATGTATTGGGGTTAAGTTTTTACCACTGGTTTTTCTTAACCCACGATAACTTATTAGAATTTTTAATTCATTTAACTTTTCATTTAACTTTATTTAAAATTCTGATCAAGTTATCGGATAAATGTCAATACATCTCTTTTACCGTAACTATGTATAATTTTTTATTATTAATATATCTTGATAAAGAGAGTATCCACTCTCGAAAGCTCGAAAATATTAGTTTGATTTATTGTTAACTTAGCTCATTACTGATATTATATTTATATAAATTTTCAAGAGCTAATAATTCTAATTATTTATAGTAATAATAAATTTATTGTTTAATTATTTTTAATAACAAACGTACAACTTTTTACGTCTTTGTGGAATAAGTCCTTTTCTAAATTTAAAAGTACAAAACTTCAACATCATTGGCTGGACTACAAACGATTAAGAAATTTTACTTTGTCAGTGCGTGCGGATAAACGGAATTATCTTCAATCGACTATTAAAGGTCGTAACTCGGTACAGTTGTGGAAACGATAATGTTCTTATTGATTACTTGAGTAACAATAAATTGAAACATAATATGAACGATTTTCATTTCACCTTCGTTGAAGAATCCGATGTCAATAAGATTACTTCTATTAAGACTAATGCTACTGAAGGAGATGGATTTAACGTTTCCCTACTTAATGATGAGATGAAGAGGTAAAGCCCTCGAAACGTTGACAGTGTAAAATATTGTTGTTTGATTTGGTTCCACATAGCTCAATATTTCTTTTTATTTCCTTTAATTACGGTTTTAATTACGAGAGCTTCATTATTAAATCACTATAATTATTGCTTTGCCCAAAGCTATGTCTTCTGTGCAGTTCTCTCAGCTGAAATCCATAAGTTTGCTAAGCATTATATCTAAGATTATTGAAAGGGCTATGGAAAGGTAATTGAGAACTTTCTTAAATAAAATTGATATCCTACAGCTGAATACTTTACGTAACAAATTATATAATCAGTGCTGCTGAATGCTGAAGGTAATCCAATCAGTTCTGCTTAATTATTGCAATGCATTTGATACTGTTAGTCACAGGGCGTTGATTGCTATGCTGAAAGAGCTACAAGCTTCTTTCAGGCTATTTAATTGGTAGATGTTAACAGGTGGTTTTAAGACGTATCACTTCTAATATTCTACCAGTATTGGCTGGTGTTGCTCAGGTCACCTTGGCTCTCTCTGTTGTATACCGTTTACACATCCAGATTCCCAAATTTTATAAAACATTGTAATATGCATAAAGTATGCTGAATTGCTGATGTCCCTCAGGTCTATCTTTCCTTTCACCGAAGTGACGTGACGAATGCATGCAGAAGTATCAATGATGATCACCTGCACTCATTATACAACGGCTCCAATCAATTTTTACTTGAGCTTAACTCAGGTAAATCTAAAATTAATTTTTTTGGTAAATGCTCAGATGAATTAAAAATGTTAATCAAAATTTACATGGGTGGGACGGGACGGCTTTTGTGATTTCGGAGAGTTTACGGGATCTAGGTCAAATTAAGATTTAAAACTCACATTACTAACTGCATTCAGAAGGCGTACATAAACCAAAAATTAATTTATCGGAAACGGCATTTTCTATCTCGCCACATGAAGAGATATATTTGTGAATTCTTGGTCGATGTGATTGTAATGTCGTTATAGCCCGTGCTTAGATTTTATTGATGTTAGTCGGATTCGGCGGGTTTCTGATTGTGAGACTAATTAACGGCATACGCAAATATGATCCAATTTTAAGTTACATTTTCATCTACTATTTTATGAAATCATTAAATCAAAACCTCCACCGTATCTTTACAACAAAATCAGAGGTACCTACAGAGATACGTACAGAGGTACCTAGCTAATTTAAACTTGCGTGGAAAAATCTATTTAATTATTCTACATCACAAATTAACACTTTAACGGGAATACGTTTATAAAATCGGTAGCTTGCTTAAAACTTTTATAAAAACGTGCAACGAGAAGTTCTCGCGTAAACTTACTTAATAAGAAAATAAATTACTCGTTATTTTGCAAAATTACAAAATTTAATGAAAATCACATAACACATAGAGACACAATTTGGACATCTGATCCGTCGGCAATTTCGACCAACTAAATCCCGGTTTCTACCGCTTTTTTGGCGTAGCGTCACTTAGAAAAACTGGAAATGTCAAATAATAATCATTCAATGAACAAAAATGTTTTTTAAACTTTTTAAGTTAAAGAAATATACAAATAAAAATTTTATTTTATAATTACTTGCGCCCAAAAAATTATTTTTAAATAACGGCAAGCGGAACCTCTTTAAATTTACTTTCCAATTGGAATTCACACCTGATTTCAATTAGATTTTCGAAATCTAAAGAAGAGAATTCGACTGGTCGTTGGCATTCAATGAATGGATTGCGCACCCAGTTATGCATTTTTTCACATAAAGAAGGAAAGTATTTCTGGATCGACGCTATTAAATTCCGAAGATGTTCTTCAATGTCGATTCTGATTTCTTTTGGTAGTGATTATTCTTCTGATTCTTCTAAAAATTAATTAATTGTTGAAAAAGTCTGGTCTATAGACTCTAGACCAAAAAAGGGCAAGATCGTACAACAAAAAAAACAGATTAATTGTTTCTCTCGCTTGTTTTATTAATAATTATAATTTTACTGTTAATTACTTTTTTAAACAGGTTATTACAAGTTTTTAACACATAAACCTTTGAGAAATAAGGTTTTCATGTAAATTTTCGAATAAAATAATTTTTTAAATTTCGATTTTCGAGGTTTTTATTAACCCTTTATTAATTATATATTTCTTTCTTTCCAGGTCAACTGAGGAAAGTAATTTGGGTCTACAAAGTATAATACAAACAGTAGGATATCTACATTTTGAATTGTGGATAATTAGCCAAAAACTAAGCAAAGCTAGTTAAATAAGTCATAGGCTTAGTTAACAAAAAAAATGCATTTATTTTACAACACTACAATTTGTTGGAGTACATATAATTTTAAATGGTCGTTAACGCAATGTAACTACATGAGTAAAAATACAAGACTAAGAACTAAAGTTAATTTTACAATTATATATAAAGTTATTATACTTATCTAAGCAAGATATTATTATACTTGACCTGTTATCACTAAAGAATTATCACCTTACAAGAGATGCATAACTGTGTACGTAACTCCTCCCATGTAAGATATTTCAATAATTTCTGAAGGATAATTATTTTAGCGAGTCAGCGTTCGTCAAAACGGCGCGTAGCGCCCGGAACGGAGGGGACCGGAGCGGAGGGTAGCGGAGCTGACTCGCTAGAAACATCCCTCTAGGTATCACAAACTCGCCAAAGGTGCAACTCGAAAGGGGTGAAACTCGCAAGGGGTGAAACTCGTTAGCAACGCTCGATGTGTACCCAACGGTATCACAATCGCGTCTGACTGCCAACACTAAGACTATATCAGAACGCACGCACCGTCAATAGAACTCGAGAGCGAATCAATTTCCTATGTAAAATACATGTAAAATTTTGATTTTCAAATGCCGTTTTCTCGAAAACTAATGGATAATCCGCAAAATTTCTTTTTTTATTATACACAGAAAATTGTCCTCTTTCCTATAGGTAGTGTAGGTGTCGAGGCTCAATTCTTGGTGGCAATTCCCTGACAGTTCCCCACTTCTGGATAAAAAGCGAATGGAATTAACCCGATCATTACAAAAGTTTAGAAGTAAAAAATATTACAAAATTCGATCGTTTTCCCAAATTGTGGGAAAACTAGTATCTACTTGCAGGGCTATCCGTTACGGTTTTTTATATACAAAATTATTCGAGAGAGCTAAATACTTTTAGCTCTAAGGGATAATGACAATAATTACAACGGCGTTATGGAAATCCCAACATATCTATTACCAGATATTAATTGGTGGATAGTAAATTTGAAAACTAGTAGAAACTCTATGGGGACCATTAAATACGTCAAAGAAATATTTTCAGATGCATCAAGCAAGGGGTGGGGAGTTTATTGCGATAACATAAGTTCACAAGGCCTTTGGTCAGAAATTGAGAAAAATCACCACATAAATTATTTAGAATTATTTGCAGTATACTTTGGGCTTAAATGTTTTGCGAAAAATCTATCAAACTGTTCTATATTATGTAGAGTAGATAATACAACGGCCTTAGCATACATCAATCGCATGGGAAGCGTTAGATTTCCAAAGCTAAATAACCTTGCTAGAAAATTTTGGCAGTGGTGCGAATCCAGGCATATTTTTGTATTTGCTTCCTACATCAAATCAAAAGATAATATAGAAGCAGATCGAGCTTCACGTCAATTAAAAATAGAGACAGAGTGGAGTTTATCTAAAATAGTTTTTGAAAAGATAATTACCAAGTTTGGTAAACCCGAGATCGATTTATTCGCCAGTCGCATAAACAAAAAATGCAAAAATTATATATCGTGGCTCAGAGACCCTGGGTGCCATTGCAGTCGATGCATTTACTATAAGTTGGAAAAGCTTTTACTTTTTTGCTTTTCCACTTTTTGCAATAATATTAAGAACTTTAAAGAAAATCATAGATGATAAATGTACGGGCATCATGATTGTTCCCGTCTGGCCCACACAACCATGGTACCCCATATATGTTTCACTATTAACTGAAAAACCTATTATAATCGAACCTAATGTTAATAATTTACTTTCGGTCGACAGAACACCCCATCCACTAGCAGCGGACCTTTCTTTAATGGCAGGGAAACTATCAGGGAAGCTTTACAACGAAGAAACATACCTGATGAATCCTCAGAGATTTGCATGGCTTCAATAACAGAGACAATGTCACGGTACAAAACGTGGCCAAGGGGCACACGCACGAAACCTACCTTTTTGTACTACCCTAGCTAGCTCGTGGCGATGGGTCGCGGGGATGTATCGAAAGGATACCGCGGAAATACAAAAGATAGGGGGGGTCGAAATACTTGTTGAGTCGTCACAATCAGGAAAGGTCAATTTTATGGGCGCCACTCGAACTAAATGACACTTACCACCAATAACAAGCTCCGCTATGCTTGTTCGAGAAATCGTTACGGAACCTTTCTTTTCCAGAAGTTGCTTGGTGGTCGTAAGGTACAGAAATTTTATATACAATAAAAACATTAAATGGATAAACATATAATATATAAGTGCATTGTAAATAAACAAATAATTACGCCTAAAGTAGGCAACACATTAATCAACACAAATATAATCGGAAAGAGGGATTCTTCTCGATTAAAATATCGATACGATAACGAAACAAATACGCGACAATCCTTAGTCAAGAAGATTACAAAATGGCCAAATGAACGAGAAATCAACAGTACCTTCTTGACTTCGGTTGCGGTAAAAATATGGTTAGTAAAATCTAAATAACTACTATAATACAAATATTCATATTGATCTAGCTCAATAGCTAAGAAATAAAGCATAAGCTTTGTGCGGTAAATGTAAACGATAATATGATTTCGATAATCTTTAAAGGTGGTACGTTATAAAAGTTTCGTAGCATATAACGATACGTTGAATGTTGAAGTCGATTCCAATAATGTAGGTAATACGTAGACACAAAATTCACACACAGTTAGTTTAAATAAACAGTACAATATTACCTTACAGGTGTCTTGCGACCAAACAGAACCCAAGAAGTAATCGTAACAAGCTCTCGAACTGCAATCCCGAATGGGGTACCATGAACGAGATGATGGGGCACTCATAAGGTTGACCCTACCAAGGTGGACGTAAAGGCACTCTGTCGACTCGACTTCGCACAATAATCTTCTGGTACAATCGTCGGTAGTAACAATACTTGTACGGAATAGTGGTAGTAATGCGTAATTTTGCAAAGGATAGTAGGAGCGATACGTAAACTGTCTACAGACCTTAATTTATCAATAGTAGAGCCAAATGATTGCATTAAAGGTTAATCAAGCTTCACTAAAATTATGGCGGTAAACTGAGCATTTGAGGTTATGTTGATTGACCGAAGAAACTCTTAAGAAAACGGAAGCCGGTAAAAGTAATAACATGAAAAAAACGTACTCTTTAAGTTTCTTCAAGATTTAAATTAATATCGGCGATGTCTACGAGTAATAATATTATGGAAAATTTCGGAAAGAAATATACACTTCTCGTATAATTTTATTTTATTTTAGGGCTAACCGGTTTCGTGAAACTAATTCACATCATCAGAGCTCTACGTCAATTAAAACAAACAAACGACTAAAAACATGATGGTGTATCCCACATTCAAATATCAATTCTGATAAAATATTTAAGCGTCAGAAACAAATTAAAATTAAATTAAAATTAAATCAAATTACCAATTTATTTATAATAAAGTAATTTATTAAAATTACTAATTTATTTAAATTACTAATAATTTTATTAAATTAAAATTAAAAATAAAGTAATTTATTACTTTATTGGTAATTTGATTTAATTTTAATTTAATTTTAATTTGTTTCTGACGCTTAAATATTTTATCAGAATTGATATTTGAATGTGGGATACACCATCATGTTTTTAGTCGTTTGTTTGTTTTAATTGACGTAGAGCTCTGATGATGTGAATTAGTTTCACGAAACCGGTTAGCCCTAAAATAAAATAAAATTATACGAGAAGTGTATATTTCTTTCCGAAATTTTCCATAATTTCTTCAAGATGTTATAGGACGTGACACGTGATCGTGAAATCTTAATACAGATGCACATAAGTGCAAATTGCTATAAACAGCAAAAGCAATTGTTAGCAACCCGGAAGTAAATAAATTCGCACAACGCGATAAATAACCGAACGGTAATAACTTCACATAAAAACCCAGGCGTTATCAGCTTTATTTTATAAACGGTAGATCCACTTTTCACATCATTTTCTAATGGTGGTCAAAATCAACTGCCGCGTCTGATTGCTAACCTCCACGCGCAAGTCTCAATTAACCAGCAAAATTCCTTTCTCAGTTCGCGAAAGAAACGCTAGGTGACGCCACGTGACGGTAAACAAATAAAAATGAAACTAAAGGTGCGGTTAAACTTAACTACTTCAACATATATGTACCAAAAATACGAAGATGTCAAAATGACATCACAACAACATCAAAGCAATAGTTTTCTGGGTTGAGACTGTGGTGGAAGTTCTGTTCACAGGAAAATAGGGATCCCTTTCTGGTATCGGTCATAGACGTTTTAAGGTTTTTAACGGCTCAATACAATAGTGGAGCTTCGTACAATTCACTCAATACTTATAGATCGGCTATAGCCCAGATAGGGGGACCAGAATTAGCACAGGATTTTCGAATACGCAGATTTTTTAAAGGAATATACGCCTTAAGACCTAGCAAGCCAAGATACGAAAACTCCTGGGATCCGTCTTTTGTTTTAGATTACGTAAGAAATCTGAAAAACTCGGATATCACGTTAGAAATCTTAGCACACAGGCTTGTAGCTTTATTAGCGTTGGCCACGGGTCAACGCCTACAAACATTATCCTTAATCGAATTACCCAATATCTACAAATCAAACAAAGGTTTGGATATTAGTATTCCAAACAGGATAAAAACTTCTGCCAGAAATAAGGCCCGACCGATTTTGCAGTTGCCTTTTTTAAATAAAGATCCAAACACCTGCGTTGCTAGTTGTCTCCTAGAATACCTGAAAAGAACTAAAACCATTCGAGGATCGATAGATTCTATGTTTTTAACAATAGAAAGCCATATCATAAAGCCTCCGCACAGACCTTGGGTCGCTGGATTAAAAACATGTTACAAAAGAGTGGGGTTGATATTAACAGATTTTCGGCACACAGCACGAGACATGCGTCAACATCAGCAGCTAGCAGGAAAGGTCTAAATTTTGACACCATCAGATTAGCTGCGGGGTGGTCAAAATTGTCAAAAATGTTTGCCACAGTTTATAATAGACCTTTACTTTCTGATTAGACCTTTGCTGAAGCAGTGCTTGATTCATAGTTAACATTTCTTGATTACGTTATAATTTTTGTCTTAATTACTCTTAGTAATTGTTAAACAGAAAATTGTGCTTATAATAATAAATTATAAAAATGAAGTTCCTTAATTTTAATACTTATATTAGAAGATTGTTGCAACTAACTTTAAACAACTACACTAATTAATTTACATAGATGAGGTCTTCATATAATCTTAAGATCAAACGAACTTACCTAAGTGATGTTCGATCTTGATTATATGAAGACCTCATGGTAGTAAATTAGTCCCACCCTTCCCACAAACCGATGAAAGTTGCAACAATCGACTTTAAATAGGACTGAGGCAATTAAGCGACGGGCGTGCGTTGCAGCGGAAGGGAACAAAGAAGCTTTAAATATTGTGACTAATAAATACTAGATGGAGGTACTACACTAATTAATTTACTACGATGAGGTCTTCATATAATCAAGATCGAACATCACTTTGGTAAGTTCGTTTGATCTTAAGATTATTATAAATAAAGTAGATTAGAACTTTTTCTTTCTTTCCCGCACACTTTCACAAGTGTATTACTTTTCCGCACACTTTTGAATGTCACAAAGCGACACTTTTTGAAACACAATTAGAAAAAAAAAATTAATTCTAATTTGTTACTAAATTATTCATATAATATCTATTGGAATCATATCCCAAAATCACAACCACATATAAAAAACAATTTTTTTATTAAACGATACGATTTCGTATTGAACTTATTAAACACTTAAAAACTTTATATGATAGTTTGGAATCTTAATATTACGTAATTTTAGTTTCACGTTGAAAATGTATTTTTATTTTCATCTTTTCATTTTGGGCAAACTGAATTAAATCGTCACTTTTTTAAGGGTTTACGCCGTGATCTACTTATTTTAACCAATGTTTTATTTCTGCTTACAAAGGATTTTTCTCAAATTGATTTTTTTTTTATTTTTAATTGATTTTTTTTAATTGATTTTTCTCAAATTTGTTACTTTAGTTCAATATATCATTAATCAGAATATTCGAGTAATTTTTCAAAATTCTGTATTGTTAGCTCGCAAATAATTTATGAAATATTAGAATTTATTTGAAAAATTCACGTGATTGAAAACAGGTGATGACGTCACAAACACAAAACGCAACTAACATGTATGCCAATACACCCGCGTAATTTCCCTACTGTTACCATTTAATGTATATTAGACCCAGTGTAAACATTGCATTAAGACGAAATGTCAGAAATACAACCAATATAAAAATATTTTAGGTTAAATTTTCCGTGTTTTTATGTTAGTAACGGTATTAAAATTTGCATTCACGTCAATAAAAGTTGTGCATCTATACCAAGCTTTTATCTATGAACTAATTCTGGTTACTAAAATGGCATTTTCTTAAAAAGCCTGATAAGAATTGAGGCTGTAATTTTACCGTTTAGAATTG